>RJWJ010013371.1:0-40039 GCA_004363605.1 Indri indri
TCCAATTTAAGCTGAATCCTGGAGGGAACTTAGGCTCATTGGAAGGATTTGAAGTTTATAATTAAAAGCATAGATTCCATAGCCTTGGCAATTTAAAAATACCAGATCTTCCATTGTGAGCAGAAAGGGATTGATTCAGCACCCCCACCCCCCAAAATGTACAGGAAGTAAGCAAGAAAACATTCCTAAAGTGAATTAGAAAAACATATATCCAAGAGACAAAGATATCTGGGAAAAACATGACTATATTTTGGCATACTGATGTTTCTATATTCCATCTTTTATTAATGCTAAGGAGTAACACAATAGCAGTCTCTTGGAAAACGAAAAAATCCCTCAAAAACAAAAGCATCAGTTATTTGAATTATCATCTTCATTGCTAAATATAGAGAGATAGAGAGATATGTAGCTCACTAAATTCATCTTCCAGTATTAGGTTACTTTTATATTTAAACTTTGAAGTTCACTGAGCTTATAAATTATAAAGATACTAAAATCTGAAATTATCTATCATTTTCAAATTTGAATATTTTTGTTTAACTATATTCTTTTATGGAGTTTTTTAAGGGTGTCTCATTAGCATGGGAATCTAATCTCCTTTCTACTTTTTACTGCTACTCATATTCTAATGTACATTACTGAAACTAAGTTGAGAATATGGTCAGAATATATGTATTCTTACATCAGGGCTAATAGGAAGTAAAATGACATAACGACATTGACGATTTTCTGCTAGATATAATAGAGACAGGATCATTTTGAACAATGAATGTAAGGGTAACCTAGCAATTCTCCTTTATTTGATGAAACCATGACGTGTCATTCTGTTGGATATAACTGGAGAGTGTTCTCTAAGATATTTAGTGAGAAAAAAAAAGAAATTTATAGGCTGGAGTCTAGGACAGGCTGAGCCAAATAACAAACGTTCCATTTGGAATTCTGTCTGCCACTGAATATCAAAGGCATTTGAAACATTTAGGAATGTCCAAGGAACATAGCAGATACTCAATAAATATGTTTTAACAATTTTTGAAATTCAGAAGTCCAAGAGCTACAGAAGTCTATAAAGTTAATCTTGAATATGCACTAGAATATGTAATTTTAAACTTTGTTATTGTTTGGGTCCTTACTCAGAGATTCATGGCCTTTGTACACTTGCTCTAAACTTTACCTACACTTTTTCTAGGCTATGCTCTATTGCATAGAGTACTGAGGCTTTGACTTCCTGGGTATGAGTGCGTAGGCGTGTGTGTGTTTATGTGTGTGTGTGTATGTGTGTGTGTGTATATTAAACAGTAGTAGACTATGTTGCCAACTAGTCTTTTATGGGCAGGTACAAAGAATGAATCCTGCTTATGGTTGGTTGATATTAATAGATTCTACTTACAAATGGTGAAATAGAACACTTGTACTCTAATAATTATCAGTGAATATAATTTAATTGATTAAAACTTAACAGATTCTAGTGTGAAATGATACATTTCTAGCTGACATGATTTAATCTGTTTGTTTCCCTAGATACCCTAAATTCCCTCCTTATATTAATCCAGAGGAGGAATGTACCATGAACACAGCATTCTGATACCACCATGGGACCATTTTCCCCAAAAACACAATATCCATCATTGTCACTGCAATTTGGAGAGGTGTTTTAATGTACAAGACGAAACCTATGTGATTTAGTATAAGGTGCGGTTGAAACAATTAAGTGCTTTACAGGGGGTCTGTTTTGTGATGCCTGGGGTTGGGGGCCGGGTAGTTTTCCTGAGTAGACTTAGGGATAATTGTGTTTCCTCTGAGCATTGTCTTGGAGCATCTTCAGGACACTGCCAAGCAGGATGGTGAATGGGCTGCCCGCACTGTGCCAACTGATGGAGAAAATGAAGTCAATTTAACCGCCCTTTCCGGTAACTACATGGACCAGGCTTCACCTTGTATTCCATACTTTTGTTTTACCTTTACCTGATCTTCACTGCTTAGGTTTTTATTACTATTTTAACAAATAATAATAATTCTTCTCATTAATTTTTTTATATTCTCACTATACATACAGTTAATCTCATTATACTCTATATTTTGAAGGTTGCTTTAAATCATTTTTGAAGGAAACTAAGAAAAATTATTAAGTTTTTATTAATAAATATCAGGAATATATATAGTGTATTCAATACTTTAAAAGTATGCTCGCTTAAAATATAAAGGTATGTTTCTTTTTATAGATAATAAAGAATGTATGATGCATTATAGTATATGGATATATTATAATATATTAATGTATTAGAAATAAATATATTTAAAATAAAATAAATACCTATTTATATATTTTTTAAGCACTGGACCCAACTGTTAAGATATTTATAAAGCGGGCATAGAGACAAAGTTATACAGTTAGGATTATGAAGAGGTTAATAAAATAAAATATTCCCCGGGAAGGAAGAAGTATCGTTTTGTTAGAGGAATAACAGGTAAACTTCCAGGCAGAGGAAAATAAATGAGGTATTTACAGATGTCTCTTCTGCCTCTACTCTTGTGATTTTTCTGTTAACTCTGAATACACTAAAGATAAATATTATTGAGGATAATTACTTGCCTTGGGAAATATCGTGGGAGTTTTTCCCCCCTTAAACATAAACAACAGTCTGTTCTATTCAGTCACGTAATTTCTAAAATCTCATTCTGACATTTTTCCCAAGTGGTTCAAAATCTTGTGAGAAGACATCCTAGTCTTCAGAAACAAGTTTAGGATGCAGGTCTCTGACAAATTAAGCCTCAAGATGCCTGGAAAAAAATTACTTCTGGAATTGGAAAACAGAGAAGGTCAGTATCCTCTGCATATTCCTGAGATAGAAAACTCCCTCCTGAGGAATGACTTATTTCCTTCAAAACGAGGAAACAGTGGATCAGGTTTTAAGGTAAATATTTTCATCCCTGATCTTGTAATTATGGTTGTTTCTATGACGACTTTCATCACTCTTGAGAACAAGATACTTCCTAGATGCAAATTTTTAAAGATAAATCTACTGCATTTTCTTCCCAAAGGAAAGAAAAAACAAAACAAAAACACTTGTAAGTCCTATAATGTAAAGGCAAATTATTTTTCTCCATGATGTTGCAGAATTATCTTTATATTTTTCGAGATAGTTCATATACGAATCGATTGATCTGTGGATGGCATGGGGAGGTCAAGTGATTTGAGTTATTTGGAATGTTCCATAGGTGTTAGACTTCTTATAGTGTTACAAATAACCAAGTATAGTAGCAACCTGCAAAATAGCATTGCTTTAAGGTGGTGTATTTAAAGACACTTGCAAAACCAACAGTGAAAAATTCTTGATATTTTAGATATCGATTTATTTTCCTAGATTTTATTAAAATACAGATTTATTTTAACATATAAAGAGTGAAATTAATAAAGGCAATAATTAGCAAATTTAACTACATTGGATTGAGAATTTCTGTTCATCACAGATAGTGCTAAAATGGCATATTAAGAATTGAGAAAAATCAAGTATTTATAAGGATGTGGAGCATCAGGAACTCTTGTGCACGGCTCATGGGAGTGTTTATTCCTATGGCCATTTTTTTTTCATTGTTCAATTGGAGAATTTTAATGTTTTGTTGTATATCATCATGAAGCCAAGGACAATTTCATAACTTTTTTGTTACACATAGGGCAAATGTGACCATTTAAAAAAAAAAATCAACACCATAAAATTAAAGTGTTTGTATTATACATAACAAAATAGAGGTGAAAGATTGAGAAATAAGATTTGTTTATTATTATTTTCTGGTTGATTAGCTTGCTTTGAGAAATAGCTTTGAATTTCACATGAAGAAATTGATGTGATCATTTGAATTTCCTTCATGCCAGGAATAGAGCGAAGTATTAAATGGCATTTTGACACTTTGAATATTATTTTAGTCTTCAAGATGTGAAGCTCGCAGCAAAAGAGGGAAGGATTAGAAGATAGAACTAGATATCAACCATTATCAGGAAAGTATTACAACATGGTCTTTTATAATGGAAAAAAGAGATCCTTGATTAACAGCAAAAAGTAAATTAAGCAATAAAAAGGTATTTTGAGCTCAGAATTTCTCAGCAACAGAAGTCAAAGATGAAAGATGAGGATGTATAAAAGCTAACTCGTGTGGCTCAATTTTTAATATCGTGCTTAAATTTCATGATAAAAAGAAAAGTTCTGAGAGCAAAAAGACTTTAATGAATTGATATTTTGAATAGTTTTTTTAAATAAGAATAGCCACTTTCCTAATAGAATTTAGAAAATAATTTTAAAGAGTAAATATATCTAGTGATGGAAAAATTATAAAATAGTTTTTATTCTATCAAAGAAAATTTTGAAATAGATTTTGAGGAAGAATTTGTGGGAGTTCTCAGAGAAGTTTAAACAGGGAATTACATAATACCATGACCCAGAAAATCAGTTAAATTAAGTATTGATAATGAAAGCTAACACCACATGACATGACTGGAAACCAGAGTTAGCAATTCGCTTGTAAGATAATGCGTAAAAGGAAGAACTCGTAATGGTAAGTATTGGAGTGAAATACACACTCTGACCTATTAATTGCTTTTCAGTGAAATAAACCAATATTTTATCTGATATTAGGGAAAGCAAAGGCTACATGAGTGGAATACTACTAAGGATGAATTTTCTTCAGGCATGTGCTGTTTTTAGAGATCACTTACTAAATCCGATTCCACAGAATTGAGTCCATACATCTGGGTTGATTGACATTCAGTGATTCCAATAATCCCCTGAAAGATCCAGCAGACTAGATACGCCATAGCATAAGTTATTTTAGGAATATGGAGATAACACAGTCTCTTTCTCATGCAGGCACTCATGATGACTTCCGTTGGTTCTGGCCCGTGTCCGTGCCACGCCTTGAGATAAAATCTTGATCCATTCACATGCAGTGCTGACACATGAAGGCACTGACCTTTCGGAATCATTTTGGTAACATGCTATGGGGAGTGAAGGAATGTCAAATTTATCTTGTGCGGTGGACAGCCACCTGTTGTTCCTTCCTTGCACCCACAGGCTGCTGCTCCTTCCATCAAGGGGAGATGTCTAATCCACTTCTGGGCCTCTTGAATCTGAGCTGCATTTAATGACCTTCTTAACTGGTAGAATGCGATGGAATTGATCTTCTGGGATTTTGGAGGCTAGCCTTAAGAAGCTGGAAGATTCACCCCAGTCTTGCTCTGGGGAAAACTAGGTCGTGTAAGAAGTGTTATAACCCTGAGACCATCATGCCACGGAGAAGTACAAACTAGCCTCATGGAAAGACTGCCTGGAGGAAGAGAGAAGATTCCTGGTCAGCCCCCAGCAGATCCAGCCATCCTAGCTGAGGTGCCCGATATGTGAGTCTCAGCTCCAGCCACCATCTGCTGGCAACTCTGTACAATACCCCAGGTGCAAACTATCTAGTTAATCCTTGTCAACCCTCGTAACTATGACTAGCAATAATAAATTATTGTCTAAACCCCTACATTGGGAGTGGGAGGTTGTGCAGAAATATATAACCAAACATCTCAACATCAAATGGGGATATTTATCATTTTATCCTACCCAGTCTGTGTTTTAAAAATCTCTAAAAGTGTCTTCTTGGCATATTTCTTGTTGTTGTTCATCTAATTAGCACCCTGATAAATTATATGCCAAGAATGTCTTTACTTCAGGCTGCATTTCTTGTGTAGGTGTGTGCTTTCTGCAGGGCTGTCAGCTCGATGATGCTACAAGCCTCAAAATTCCTTTAAGACTACTGCACACATTATTTTTTGGCATGCTTTGATTATATCCCCTTGCTGTCTGTCCCTGCACTATTTATAGTAAAAATTGATGCCACGAAGGAAGCCAAAAAAGAGCCTACAAATAATATCAAAGCAGACTATATATTTATCTCTCTTGTCATATTAGCCATTAACAACACAATCTGTTGATTTTTTTTCTTAAGATCAATTTCCTCAAAATATACTACTGTTTCTCCCGTGTAAAGACTGAAATATTGGCTTCCATTTGCATTTTTCCTGATTACCGGTGAGGTTGAACATTTTCTTTCCACGTGTTTATTGCTTTTCAGGTGAATCGCTCATACATATTTTGTGCATTATTGATTTTTAGAATTCCTTTATACTGGCTGCCTGAATAAGCTATAAAGATATTCCTTGTCTATGTCTTGCATTTTGAATCTGTTTATGATTTATTTTATTGCATAGAGGTAGCAGTATTTCCTTTATGATTGCCCTGCTTTAAGAAAATCTTCTTTATCGTGGTATCCTAAGGATAATTACCTATATGTTTTCTAGACATTTTAGATTAGCTTTACTCATTAGAGTGTTCAGTATATTTGAGCTTGATTTTGGCATGTAATATGAGCAAAAGATATATTTTTCGTATGGTTGTTCAATTTTCCCATTAGCCTTTAATAAAAAGCCATCATTTTCCAGTGATTTGTAATGACTGCTTTTTTCCCAGAAACCAGGTCTTCATACACACCTGAACACATGTCTGAGCTCAGTATTCTCTTATTTTGTCTTTTTGACTGTAGTAACATAATGCTCTATAAAAGGTAGGTAATATTTAAACTTTGTTTTTAGTTGCTTCACAATATTGAAAGTCTTTTTTAAGTTACATTTTGTAATTAATCATTGCTCTTGAACTTAGTATAAAAAAGGAAATGCACATATAATTAAAAGCATTGATATTGATGCTAGGCTTCCTAATTTTTAACCCCAACACTGTCACCTGGTAGTGACTTACAATTATGCCTATTTTTGCCTTATGCTGTCTGAGGCTAAGTTAATAAAAACAATCACGTTTAGGGTTATAGTGCAAAATGACTTTAAAATCCTTTTAAATATAAGAGTTGCTAATTCTTTGTGTGGCAGACATCACAAACTTGAGGTAGCAAGCATTTCAGTTAAATGAAAGAAAAGTGCTATGATTAACCTTGACACTTGAAAAAGAATTTTACTAAATGATGTAAGGTGTTATTGTATTGTGATTTGTCCAGCAGAGGGACTAGGAGAAATAATCTATTGAAATTGAAATAGAAACATATTCGTTCCACTGCATTGTGTCACTTGGGTTTCACTCCGGTTTTAGCACATTTAGTCTTGCATTTTTCTTATGCTGTGTGCATCTGCACACATTTTTGCCTGATACTCTTTGATTTTATACAAAAAAAGGTTTTCCAATTGAAATAATTATTTCTGAAATCCTGGAAACTATTTTTATGATAATTCTTAATGCTGTTCACAAAATATTCCTGGCTCTTGGCCTCCAGGGCACATGGAAGGTGGCATTTCCTGAAGCTCTTGCGGTTTACTGAAGTCATGTGACTCGTGGTGACCTGAAAGCAGAAGTGACCAGTGATTCTTTAGTCAGAGCATTTAATTATCAGTTTGAGATCCTGCAGAGATCTTTTCCCCTTTGTTAATGTTTGAAATCATGGCTGCCCTATATCCCTGGGTGACTGAAGTCCCAGAGCCACCTGCTGCCCGTGACTGGAGAAAGACAACACTGTTTCTTTAAACGCTGAGATGTGGGGTTATTTATTACCACACCTGGCTCATTCTGACTGTTATAAATAATGATACCTAGAAACCGGGGACTGCTGTAATGAAAACTAATATATGTAACATTAGTATGATAGCTAATTGGCAGACTGGGAGTGAACTGATATTGAAGGCTCTAACAATGGTTATTCATCATAATCTGTAATGAAAATTTTTTGGTAAAACTATGGTCTGAAATAATTTGAGAGGCAAAAGAGCACAGAGACTGTACAAGAAGTGTGGGGTGAGAAGAGGCAACTGCTTTTTTTAATCACTAAGCAGTGAAAATCAAAGCTCAGAAGACTTTTGTTCAATGAAGGACGATTGGAGTTCAAACAAAAAGGATCCAATCAAAGGTATGACTTTCACCCATTGTCACAACTTTTAAATGGATTAAAAGGCAACCTTTGAATTTTTTAGGTTGAGTGTGTATGTGTACACGCGCGTGTGTATCAGCACAATCAGACACATCTTATGCATTTGACCAGTTGTATTTTCATGAGGTCATGCTTTTCAGATCAGTTATTTCTTTTAGACCCCAAACTGATTTGGCAATATCTATAACACATTCCTTTAACAAATGTTCACTGATTAAATGGATTACTAAAGAGGCCTCAAACAATTTTTTACATGCTTAATTGATTGGGTTTTCTGAGTCCTGAACAAGATATCTTTGTTTACTGTTGTAAATAATCCTGCTAATTTTTCTTCCAAACTTGTGTGATTCCTTCTGGCAACAAATTGATTGCATTCAGTAGTAACCCAGAATTTTTCACACAGAAGACACCAATTTTCAGAGACATTTGCATCATCTTCATAACAAAATCCATATTTAAACAAGTGTTTTGCTATATTCTAAGCCCACGGGCTACTCATATTGGATATTGCAATTTCCTATAGTATTCTGGGTGAATGTATTTTATCACCTTCTTTGCCTAAAAATTCTTAGCAAGAAGACTCAAGATCAATGGTATATCTGAAATAACACTCAATTTCTATTTTTGTATTCTCTGTGGTCATTGGCCCTTAACGTGACACCCAGTGATTTGTGCCCGGTAGAGTTCATGATATAATTTCCACCCCTTGAGTGGGGCAGCACCTATGATTTGATTCTAGCCAATAGAATTCGGCAAGAATAAAGGGACTTTGCAGATGTATGTAATTAAGGTCCCAAATCAGTTGATTCTGAGTTATTCAAAAGGAAGATGATACTGGGTGGCCCTGACTTAATCAGAGGAAATTTTAAAAGAGCGCACCTCCTGGTGGCCTGCAAAAGCATGCTGTGACAGAACCGGTGGCTGTCCTCTAGAAGGTGAGAGCAGTCCCCCGACCCCCGCCCCTCGCTGACAGGCTGCAAGAAAAGGGAGACCTCAGTCTCACTGTTAGGTAGATAGTGAGGATCTCCGGCTCTTCTTGGGTTCCCTGCTTTGGCGCTGTTTCGAGCAGTTGCTCCACCTGGCTAGAAGGATAAGGGCGGGCACTTCATCCTGAGCAACTGCTGCACCTGGGGAAGGAAGGCATGCTTTTCCAATCTAGGAATTCCCCGGCCCAGGCATAATAGGATTTAGAGGGTGATCTAAAGTAACCTAAGGGTAATTAATATGCCATTAGCTTGAAACTGCATTGCAGTTCACCCTGCACTCCCCAGGTGGGCTTTCTTAGAGGGAGCTTGTAGATGCAGCTGCAATTTTGAGGACACCTGTTGATCATTTGATAACATCCTACACCTCCCAAGAACCTCCCTCCGGATTGGGCCAATGAAAGGAAAGAATCCAAGAAGTCAGTTAGGAAGTGAGTGGGTCAGTGAGTGAGTGAGTTGGTCTGTTTCTCTCCGCTCGTGGAGACAGACCCATTTTATTGTACGGTAAAGAGCTGCTCTTGTGAAAATGCCTCCTGCCCGAAGTTACTTTGTCATATTGGCCTTGCTGGTGATTTTTCCAAGAAAGGAGTCAGAGGACTGGGATAATAGTCCGGACTTGACACGTTGGTGTGTCTGGTCATTCTTTGGCAAGAACTGAGGGCAGACTCCCACCCTGACATCTTTGGTGCCGAAACCTGGGGTTCTGACTTCACGACCATAAGGAAGTGAAGTCAACCACTAAACAAGTGATCTTGGAAGAGGACTCTGAGCCCCAGGAAAGAATTCATCCCAGCCTACGCCTGGATGGCAATCTTCTCAGACCCCGTGCGGACGACCCACTAAGACCAGCCAGACTCCTGATCCACGGAAACTGTGAGTTAAGTTTTTTCAAAATTTTATTTTGTTTTAAATTGACAAATAAGAATTGCATATATTTATGAAATGTTCTCACTACAAAGAAAAGTATTTGAGGTGATAGACATGTTAACTAGCTTGACTACATTATTCCACAATGTGTGCGTATATCATAACACTGAATGTATGTTGTTTTAGGCTAATACATCTGTGATATTTTGTTAAAGTATAAAAAACAAAGAGTTCCTTATTATTTTTAATGTTAAACATCTATATTGATGTCAATATAGAATAAAGTTGATCTCTTTAGAGTGTATAACTCAGTGTACATTCACATAGTTAGCTAAACAGCCTCACCACACTCTTAAGTTTAGAACATTTAATCACCTCAAAAGTAACTCTTGGCCAGGCACGGTGGCTCACGCCTGTAATCCTAGCACCCTGGGAGGCCGAGGCGGGCGGATTGTTTGCGCTCAGTAGTTCGAAACCAGCCTGAGCAAGAGCGAGACCCCATCTCTACTAAAAATAGAAAGAAATTAATCGGACAATTAAAATATATAGAAAAAATTAGCCGGGCATGGTGGCGCACACCTGTAGTCCCAGCTACTCAGGAGGCTGAGGCAGTAAGATCACCTGAGCCTAGGAGTTTGAGGTTGCTGTGAGCTAGGCTGATGCCATGGCACTCACTCTAGCCCAGGCAAAAGAGTGAGACTCTGTCTCAAAAAAAAAAACAACAAAAAAAAAACCAAAAAGTAGCTCTTTACTCATTCACAGTTGTTCCCCATCCCATTCCCAGCCCTAAGCACACAACAGTCAACTTTCTAACTTGATCTGTTTTGAACATCTCAAGGAAATAGAATCATATAGTACGTAGACTATTGTGCCTGGCTGCTTTGACTTAGTAAGATGTTTTCAAGGTTCATTCATGTTGTAGCACGAACCACTACTTCATTCTTTTTTATTGCCAAATATTTTCTTGCTTGGACATGTGATATTTTATATACTCTTCAATTTATAGACATTTGGATTGTGCCAACATTTTGAATATTATAAATAATGCTGCCCTGAACATTTGTGTGCAAATTTGTAAGAGAGAGTCTTCTGGGCTCTGCCATTCTGGAAATTAATCCCTTTTGTTATGTTTTGTCTTCATAATGGTGGTAGTGTGTGATCCAGTTTCCAGTTACACTTAAAAAAATATGAAGAATTATGTTAAAAGAATAAGTGTGAGCTTTAAACATTATTGTATTAAAGAGATACTCATCATACTCAGAAACATTGTAAGAAATTGTAAAGAAACTATTATTAAATGAAGTATGACAGGAAGGTGCCCTGGATTTTTGGAATCTGGTATTTTCTGGATGTGGCATTTGTGTAATGAGAGAATAAATGCATATCGATTAAAGCACACAAACAATGGAAATTCCAGTATAATTTTTAATAACTGGGGAGATGACAGTATACTCAGTCATGCTGAATTAAAATCGGAAGAATTGGAAAGGACTCATGACTTTTATATATAGATACTAGGTCTAATATTGTTGCTACCTATTTTTTATACTTATCATTCTTAGATTCTACTGATAAGACATAGAAGCACTGACATCGTGTGATGAGCACAGCTATCGCCCTGACTTTGATTTCTAAATACTGAGCCCCCCTAAAGGAATCAGGGGTTCTTGGGGCTATGGCTGATTTCAGCATTGGGGTAAGGAATGTGTAAGGCAAGCCTGGAACATTTTGTTGTGCCAAAAAATAGAGCAGTACTTAAAATATGGGAATGTGTCCAAGTCAGCTTGAGGGGTTCCCCCTGGCAAAATCTGTGACAATCTGAGCATCAGCATAATTACAGTAACAGAATATTTACAGGACAAATTAAGCAAGTATGGGTCTGTTCTGATACGAATAATTTAGTGGTGGAAAAGAGTTCAGCTCTCCTGTACAGTAGGAAACCAAGTGGTAAACACAGAACTAATGATTTCTTAGAAAATAACCTTCTTGCAAACATCAGTTATGCTTGAGTCAGGCAAGGATCATTAATAGATGCTAAAAATAGTGGGTAAAATTTTAATGAGGAACAACAATATTTACATAACTTTAAAGTATCTTCTTCAAATTCTTATTAATCACAAAAGAAAAAAATAGTGACCAGGGAAGAAACCTGGTAGACAACACCCAATGAAGAGACCAAATTAACATCATTTTGTGTCTCCTAATGTAAAGGACATTATTAGGATAATTGCTAAAATTTGAACAGGAACTGTGGAATAGATAATATTATTGTATCAATGTTAAATATATTGATTTTGATATATATACTATGATTACCTAAGAGAAAATACAAATTCGTAGAAAACAGTCACTGAATTTATTGTGGAATAAACAGACATGATGTCCACAAATTATACTTAAATCATTCTGAAAGATATATGTGTCTTTGAAAATTCATAGTAAGAGGCATTAGAATAGTACATAGTACTTGACCCAGAAATGCCACCATACGAAATTTATTTGTTGTAAATCACAATGGAGAAAAATCTGTTTGCAGGACTATTAAATTACCGGTCAATTTTAATCATTCTTTTTAAGTAGGAACAGCTTAAATTTCTCTTAACAAAAGATCGGTTAAGAAAACTAAGCTGAAATAAAAAAAATTTAAAATAATAAAAAGAAAACTAAGCTTAATCAAGTTTATATAATATTATGTATCCACTAAATATCATTATGAAAATATATGGTAATGGTAAAAATGCTTATGGTAACATAACCATATGAAAGTATTGATGATAGCTGTATAAAATTAGTATGTGAGCTTACAGTGGCAAGAAATTTAAAAATAATGTAAGTTATAATGGAATTCTGAATGACTTTCTTCACTTTCTTTATTCTTGTATAAATGTTCTCTGATAGAATGTGAATACAGCAAAGTGAAGTGATTGGTCTTACAGTCCAGCAAAATTACACTGCAAATATTCTGAGCCCGTAGCCTTTGAATTCTAGTGAATTCATTTTTATGGGCACTAAATGAAATGGAAACAATGATGGTTGTAGTGTTCAACCAATTTGGATTGAGGATGGATTGCTAGGTTTTCAAGAAAATCTAACTTAAATCCCTGATGTACCACATTCTCACACCGCCACCACCAAGCCCATAGTGAGTCCATGAAAAGACTACTCCAATTTCTTTTCTTTTCTTTCTTTCTTTTTTTTTTTTTGGAGAGGGACAAGTATAATGGTTAGAAAAACCCTTCCCAAGTTCTGTACGCTTTTTTTGATATAACTGAGCTCAGCCGGATACACATTCATGATGTGTACTCTATGCAGTGCAGGATAAAACAAATACTATGTCAAAGAATTTTTTTAAAAGCTCTAACAACAACAAGCGAACAAATAAAAATAAGCCTCATCTGCAAACTACCGGTATTATAGTCACGAGCACAAAAAGTAAAAGGGAGATAAATAAAGGGAAAAATTCAGTTTCTGAATTTGTTATGACATAAAAATATCAAAGATGGGACAATTGTTCTAATTGTGAAAGAAAGGCAATAACAATTTTTGTAATCAGGAGAGTTAATATTGGATAAAATATTTGGCTAAGGATAACTTCAGCTTTAGTCTCTTAAGTGTATTTTCATATCTAAATGAATCATGAATTAAATCAATATCCTAAATAAAAGTTTCAAAGGTACCACGAAAATAACAGGAGCCAGTCTAAAACACAACAAAACAAAAAACCATTTTGTTATTTTTAATTTTTTTTTTTTTTTAAAGCTGGGTTTATTTATTTGTCAGCTTTAAGAATACAGCTGGGCAGCTTTAAAAATTCCACCGGGTAGTTAGATGAGGGGAAAGTTATGGGTTTCAGCTGTCAAGAAGGGCATTTCGTGGTGGGCCTTCTGCTTCAGGCTTGAAAGCTAGCTGTCTGGATAGGTGTGTGCATGATGTCAGCCTGAAATAATCCAAAGGGTCTTTATTAAACAAAAAGGTGAGAATGGTCATTAAAGAACACGGACTCCAGAGAGATGGGGTCAGTGCTCCAAAGTTAAAGTCTTGCTTATATAGGCAGAAAAAAAAGTTTTAGTAGGATTATAACATTTTCTATACGAGATTCGGGAGTTACAACAATTTAATTAGTTACAGCTTGTTTTCTTTACAGTTTTTATTTTCTTTCCAATTTAAAAGAGCGTGTTTAACATTCCGTCTTAGAGAATGTGATAGCCATGAAGTCTTTGTATAAGAAAGGGAAGAGGGAAAATAAATCTATGGTGCAGATCAACAATTAAGAGGCAAGAGGTCTTTGCTGGCTGGTGTGCTTTAGTCATTTACAATATTTTACAAAACAATGTGGCTGAAGTGAAACGCTAATCTATAATCAGAGAAAGTTTACAGCTGCCTGTTAAGTGACTCAAGTGTCATAATCACATTCCCCTGAGGCTCAAAATAATATAACAGCTTAGATTTTAAATTACTTATTTTCACAGTGATTAGTTAAAACAAATCATATTTTTCCTCGGTCAGTAAAGAGTCTTCAGTTAGGTTCAATGTTAGTCTACCACATGGGTAAGGGTGTGTGTATAGTAGGGAAAAACAAATTCTTTTTACCTGCTATACTCTCAACATGTAGCACCAAACACTTCTGTTACCAGATGCATGGGGTTTTTTTCCTACACCAACCAAATTCTCTGACAATTAGCTGGGTGTCCTATAATTCAATTTAATTGTGACATGACCTACCTAGAATTTCTGTCAGATCCCACAAGTTAAGGACTCAGTCCCACAAGACTTCCTTCTACGTCAGATGCGAACTGCAAGTCTGGGCATCCAGTATTTCTGACCAAGCAGCTGTAAATTGGGGGTTTTCCCAGCCCCCTGGTTTTCCCAGGTTCAGTCATCTGCTAGAATGGCTCAGGTAACTCAGAGAAACAATTGACTTAACCACTGTCAGCTTATCACAAAGGATATTTTAAAGTATATAAGTGAACAGCTAGATGAAGACAGGTTCATAGGTTGAGGGTGGGAAGGGCTCTGAGAGCAGAAGCTTCTGTTCTCCTGCAGTTGGGGTGGGACACCTTCACAGCATGTGGATGTGCTCAGCCTAGAAGGTCTCTCAACCCTGTCTTTTTGGATTTGGATTTGGATGGAGGTTTCATTACATAGGCACGACTGATTAAATCACAGGCCATTCGTGATCAATTCAACCTTCAGCCTCTCTCCCAGGGAAGAGGAGCTGAAAGCTTCAACCCCCAATCACATGGGTGGCTCCCCTGGCAACCAGCCCCCATCCTGAGGCTACCGAGAAGCCCCAGTCACCTCATTTCTGTACAAAAAGACACTTACCACTGCAGAGATTCCAAGAGGGCTCTGAGCCAGGAAATGAGGATCGGGAACACATATATACTCTTATTATTTCACAGGAAGTCACTCAAAGTTTAAGATTCTCTAACAATGCTAGCTGGTGAGAATAATTTTGGTGATAGTGTTTTCATTTAACATTTCCCAGGCAAGTGCTGTTGCAAGGGGAAATTTTTCCTTTTATACAATTATAATTTAAAGAAAGATTTCTAGTAGATTGATCTTGGAGAAGTAATCCTGCATAATATTGTTAAAAGTGTTCATTCTCAATGAAATTAAGTTGGAGAGAGTCTATTTCAAAAGAAATTCAATCCAAGAGTTATATAAACAATGGTTAAAGAAAGTAATCTTAAGGGTAGTAATATAGTCATAGTCCATGCACCATATAAATCAGCTACCATAAATTGGTATCTTTACAATATATCTTATGTATACATGTATACACACATATTTACATCATATGTATATATACAGATATATGTGCAAATATACAAAACAATATATTTTGTATCTATAAATATACTTAACATATTTGTAGAGTATAGAGGTAATAATGAAAGAAAAATCTAGGTACCACCCTACCTAGTTCAAGAAATTACACAGCACTGGTACCTTTGAAGTTGACTCACCCCATTGACAACTTCAGTTATTAACTTGCTTTACTTCAAAGTTTTATCATATATACAGAGATGTACAAATTATATTATTTTCGCTTTTGGTGTTTTTGAAATTCATAGAAATAAATCACGATATATAACATGAATTTTTTGTGACTTACCATTTGGATTAATGTTAAGCTTACATTCTTTGTTATGCAAAACTATTTTCACTCCTGAACAGGATTTGTCCATTTTTATTTTTCCAGCCTTCTGACGATTGACATTTGAGTTGTATATCCTGTGTCTGCTATTACTGACATTGCTGCACTGAACATTTTTTTTTTTGCACGTCAATGCCAATGTATAAGAGGAATATTGTTAAGCTCATATAACAGAGGATTAAAAGTTGGCAGGATTTGAGAGTTTTATTAATTAAGCATTTTAAGATTCTTAAGAAGCAAATTATTTTTCTCAAGCTCAAGTGACTTGGAAGTAAGTGATCAAAAGTAACTGAAAGTATCAGACATCCATGAATTCTGTATTGGGTTGAAGGGTAGCTCTGCCAGAAAGACGTATCCACATTTTAAGGCCTAGAAACCATACTCGTGGATGTATTTGGGAAAAGGGTCTTTGTAGATGGAATTAAGATTGCCAGATGAAATCATCCTGGATTATTTGGGTGAACCCTAAATCCAATGACAAGTGTCCTTACAAGAGGAGAGACACAATAATTAGGAAAAGACCACATTACTATGGGGGCAGATACTGAACTCCCCCAAGCCAAGACAAGGCCTGGAGCTCCCGGAAGGTGGGAGAGGCAGGGAAGGATTTCCCACTAGCGGGTTTGGGAGCCCTGCCAGCCCCTTGATTTCATATTTCTGAGCTCTAGAACCATAAGAGAATGAATTTCTGCTGGTTCAAGCCCACCGGTTCATGGTATTTGTTAGCAGCAGCCACTGGAAACAAATACACCTTTTTATGACAACAGTAGCTGAAGGGGAAAGGGTTAGGAAAGAAAATCATTTCAAAATTACATAAGACATTTTTAATTAGAAGGGTTTTAGAAATCATTTTGAATATAGAACTCTGGTCTGCCTACACCTGAGATTACACATCAGACCTCACAGAGATAAGGCAGGTCACGTAGCCCAGTGAGAAAGGCTGGTGCTGGATGATGGGCTGTCAGGGGAACTCTTCACTCAGCTGAGGCAACCACGGCCACGGGGGCAAGCCCGGACTTGCCTCCAGCCCAGGGCGGCCAGATCTTCCAGTTGTTTAGAGAAGTTGGAAATCTGGGTTTATGTGCAATTTCCTGATTTTCATTGTGAGCTACACATTCCCAAACAGCTATATCCTCTCCTCTGGGTTTTATGACCCTAAAATCAGATTAGATCCTTTAATTTATTTTCATATGATAGTTTATTTTTTTCTGAAATGTCATTAAACCTATGAAGTGACAGACTATTGATAAGATCTTAGAATCTAGGAAATATGGCAAACAGGGCACTTTTATTATGGAAATTATCAATATCAAAATGGAGTCACTTTTGTCAAACTCTAACGAAATGGAGGTGAGGGGTCCATGGAGGAGCTCTCCTACATGTGTGCCTGTAACAGGACTTATCACAAGGACATCCTGCACGATGCCTATGATGGAAGCTTTGCAAAGAACTCCTCAAAAATCTGGTATTCCAGGTAATAAGATACTTGCACAGAGACACTTGCCTAATAATAGCTATCTCCACCAATGAGCTAACATCAACTCCTGCAAGAAGCCCATGTAACCCATGGTCTTTGTTTCAAAGCAGTTTACATGGACTTCTTCTTGTTTTTAAAAGCTTCCCTTTACAAAGCCTCTTTAGATGGCCTGTGGTTCACCACTGCACGCATAGTCTAGATCGCAGTTGTCTGCTATTCCTGAATAAACTCTTTCTTTGGAGATCCTGTCTCTCTGTGGTTATTTTAATAATACAGTAAACTCAAGGAACTAAATAGTATTCTGTGTGGATAAAGAAAACAGAAAGAATGTCATATTTAGAAAAGTAAGCTGTAGTATCAAATAAGAGCAACAGCCTGAGCAAGAACAAGACTTCGTCTCTACAAAAAATAGAAAAAATTAGCTGGGTGTGGTGGTGTGCACCTGTAGTCCCAGCTCCTTGGGAAGCTGAGCCAGGAGGATTGTTTGAGCCCAGGAGTTTGAGGTTGCAGTGACCTATGATGATGCCACTGTACTCTAACTGGGGTGATGGAGTGAGACCCTGTCTCTTTTATAACATAAATAAAAAATTAAAAAGTAAGAAGAGGGATGGAGTACGAAAAAGGAAACCAGGGTATGCGCTCTGAAAACTAAAGTAATTATTCAATGTTATGCAGATTATTGATCTTTGAAAAATGATTAAATAGCTAGCTGATGTTTCCATAAATCTGTGTCCTAGATTGGTTTAATTTCCTCAATGTTAGACTCATTAGTAGACTCTTTAGAGCTGAACAGTATAGAATAATAAAGACTCCAAAAAAGGAGGAACCTGTGGGAACAGATTAAAATGGCTTTACCTGTAAAGGACTTTGGAAGTTGAAAAACAAGGTCCTGGGTATAGAGCCAAAATTATCTTCAGTCCCCTGAACAGAAAAATAAATGCCAATATCTAGAAAGGAGCAATTTACATTTTAAGGTGCATCAAATGACCTGAGAGATAGCAACACATCAGGTGAATAATAACTTCATCTGCTGCAAGCTTTCTTAACATCTCTATTTAGTGGTTGAATGCATCTTTCTATTTTATTCTCTTATCTCCTACTCTCTCAAAATACTGAGCACTACACAATATCTAAAGTTATCATTTCTAAGGCTAACTACATCTAATTTTTATATCAGGTTGTAGTTTTCCTATGTAGACTAACTGGAAAGCTATATTTCCATATCTTTTTTTTTTTTTTTTTTTGCCATATGACAGTGCAAACGTAAATTGCAAATCTCTTTACCTCTGAGAATGTGTGCTGAGTCCCCTGCAGTTACAGAAATAATACACTGTTATCATCAGAATGTCAGAGTATCCTTACCTCTTTGGCCATGGAAAACAGTTTCCCGCTTCCCAAATTGGATCCTTTTGTTATAAGCAGTAGCTTGTTTGCCTCAGGGTACGCTTCTGATATTTACATATTTCAAAACAAGCTTCATTATCCGGATAAGAAAAATTATGATTGTTTCCATTTCACTGAAACTATAAAAATTTACAAGAACCTAGTGTATGTTAAGTTCTCTGAATTTTCTTCCATTAGGCAACTGATTTGTTCAATAAAAGTAGTATAGGGGTGTTTCTCAGAGACACTCACTTTCCAGAAAGACATTATTGAAATTCCGTAAAGCCTTTTACGGGGTTCTTCTGTTTCCCATGCTCCCTGCCTGTAATTGTCAATTTCATATGTCAACTTGGCTAGGCTATAGTATCCAGTTATTGGTCAAACACCAGTCTAGATGGTGCCGTGAAGGTATTTTTTAGGTAAAATTAACATTTAGTTCAGTAACTTTGAGTAAAACAGTTTACCCTCTGTATGTGGGTGGGTCTTATCCAGGCAGTTGAAGGCCTTAAGACTGAGGTCCCTTGAGGAAGAGGGAATTCTGCTAACAGACTCCTTCAGACTCAAGCTGCAACATCAGCTCTCCCCTGGGTCTCCAGCCCGCTAGCCTTCCCTGCAAATTTCAGACTTTCCAGCCCATGCAAATGTGTATGCCAATTCCATTAAATAAATTTCTATTTCTATCTATAGATCTATCTACATCTAGAGAATTATAGAGACAGATAAATCTCTATGTAAGAAACACAGACACAGATATAGATACACACATCCTGTTGGTTCTGTTTTGCTGAAGAACTCTACTATACTCCCCCCTCTGTATGATTGCATCAGTATATTTTAAGACAGCAGTCCCCAACCTTTTTGGCACCAGGGACCGGTTTCATGGAAGACAATTTTCCCACAGACCCCGGGGTTGGGGGGATGGTTTCGGGATGATTCAAGCGCATTACATTTATTGTGCAGTCAAACCTCTGTGCTAATGACAATCTGTATTTGCAGCAGCTCCCCAGCGGTAGCATCACTGCCTCAGCGCCACCTCAGATCATCAGGCATTAGATTCTCATAAGGAGTGCAAGGCAGATCACTCAGTTGCACAGTTTGTGGTAGGGTTTGCACGCCTATGAGAATCTAATGACGCCGCTGATTTGACAGATGATGGAGCTTATGCGGTGACAGGAGCAATGGGGAGCAGCTGTAAATACAGAAGAAGCTTCTCTTGCTCACCCTCTGCTCATCTCCTGTTGTGCAGCCCGGTTCCTAACAGGCCATGGGCCAGTACCAGTCTGAGGCCCGGGGGTTGGGAATGGCAGTTTTAAGAGACTTAAACATATTAACCAAGATAGCCTTACCATTACCCTTACCTTGACTTGACTTTACACAGGTTTCTTCCCGACTCTAGCTCTCTGACCTCCAGTTTCTTACAGCATTTACTTTAGAAAATTTGTAATTGTATATTTTTCCCTGCCCTTTGTTATGTGAATCTTCTAAAAAGTCTCTTGCTGGTTTTACAACTTATTTCTTTGAATGTAAACATCCAGGGAGATAGCACCTCTGTCTCCCAGTTTTTATGGGAAGGTAGGAGCCTAACTTTGGTGGGTTCCTTACTCCTAGTTGTAAAATTACTCCCCTCACAAAGACCGGAGAAAGTTTACCTTTCCTTGGGATTAAGCCAATTAGCAAACACAGATAAACTATGCTCACTCTCTCACCCTAGAACTTAAAATTTTTCCCACTCTGTTTCAGTAGAGTTGAGCTCAGATCAAGTTCTGGCCTCTCTCCTTTTTGGTAGTACCCTTGAAAAAGTCTTCTTTGTCTGTTCAACTTGGCCCGGTGCAAATTACAACATGAAGAGTCTCCTCTGTCCTGAGTTTGATATTGAAGTTGTTGATAGTCGGCCAGAATCCTCAAACAATGAGGTTTATATAAAATATTCAGATTTCTTTAATTATTCAGAAATGATATACCTGCCTAAAAATAAATATGAACTTTCTTATTAAAATGAAAATGTTAAAGCACACCGTACGTGGAAGAAGTAAATAGTGTAATTCCAGGAGTTAAAAAAAGTTTACAGTAAGGCAATGGACCTAGAGAAAGTCTAGTAGCCACACCTAGTGAACACTGGTGGTCTCTCTTTTCTCTGTGTTCTCAGTTCATCTGGTTATTATTAACTTTATTGCCTTGTAGCACCACTTTTCCTTTTGGTCAAAACTTCCCAATTCCCCACTGTAAACAAGGATTAAAAGCAAATGTTGTAGCCAGATATCCAAAGTCTAACAGAGTTTTATCTTATTTCTATTTTTCTAAAACATGTAATACTAGGAAATGAAGGCCAAAGTGTTATTTTTGATGTTGGAAAATACTATTTTGTTTATGAATGCCTATTGGTGAATGCCTAATATCAGTTTCTTCAGATTTCTTTCTTTCTTCTGATAATCTGACTCTCCAGAGATGACTATTTAAATCTTTTCTCTGTTGAGTTTAAGCCTTGTAAATTAAACACATGAATTATGGTCTAGAACCCTCCTCATATTGTGAGATGATAAAATGCAAATCATACCTCAAGTTGCTGTTCCAATCACTCTCATCCTTATCAATCCTATTGATCCTGTTAATTAATCCAATCAGAGATGCCAGTGCCCACTGTCTGGACCACATGCTGGATGGTCAATCTGCCCTGACTTAGTTTAAAACTGAAAATTATTATGCTAGAGACTGTCCTTTCCTACAGTGATATACAGCTCTCCTACACAAAATGAGGTTACCATTGTTTAGTCAGGACTTTCTAAAATTTGTCCAAATGGACAGAAATATCAAGCCCCACCATGATTGGCCCATGCTCATAGAATTTATACCTCCAGGATGATTTACTCAAGGGCTAGATGTAAGACTCAGGTTAAAATCAGTGCATTTACTTGTTTGACAAATGTGTTCCATAGATTTGGAATATACCAAGCATTGTTATATATGCTAGAGAAAAGAAACTAGATTATATGTTAACAATTTTTTAAAAGACTGTACTTTTTAAAACAAAGTTTTTACTATTTCTTTAGTTTTAAGTATTTTAAGTCATATATTTATGTTTTACAAGAAGGTATGATGCAGAGAATTTCATGGGTAGGAATATAATAGGTTTCATTTGATAACAGGATCTCATAATGGAAACAAAATAATAGACTTTACTGCTTGGTCAGTATGACATTGGCTTATAATCAGATCAGAGGAATGCTGGTCATATCCCACAAGGGCAGGAAAAATTGCCAAAGAGCAGGAAGCATTCTTTGGGTTCCTAATTTCTAGAAACAAAATCAAGACACAGCGACTTATATCACATGTCTAAGCAATTTATTTTGTGTATTTGAAACTTTGCTGCTAATTTTTCAGCTATTTTTTTGCCCTCTTCTTCCTATTTTACCCAGAGTTAGTGTCAGACTGCCCAGGTTCAAGGGCTCAGTCTTCCGCAACACTGCCCTTGCTTCAGACATCAGCCACAAGGGGTATCCGTCCTTCAGACTAAATGACTACCAATTTAGAGGTTCCTACAACCCTCTCAGATTCAATAATTTTCTAGAATGACTTAGGGGACTCACTGAAAACGCTGTGGTTATGATTAGAGTTTTATTATAGAGAATACTTAAAGAGTATGGTCTGGGAGGGAGAACGGAGCATCCACGTTTTGTCCCCATAGAGTTAGGGCATGCCACCCTCCCAGGACATCAGTGTGTTTACCAAGCAGATGACTCTACTGAGCTTTGAGCCCAGAGACTTTATTGGGCTTTTATTAGGAAAGCATAATGCATTATGGTTGAACTCAATCCCCAGGTCCAGATGGCCCAAAGGCCAGCCCCCATCCTCAAGCTTTTATATTAGGGGTCTACCATGAGTCACCTCGTTAGCATAAAAAGAAGCTCCTATCCCTCAAAAAATTGCAAGGGTTTTTGAAGCTTTGCCTGGGACCAGGGACAAAGACCAGATATGTTCTTTATTATATCACAGATAGTAGCTCTAAAAATTTAAGTTGTGTGAGAACTATAAAGGAGACTGTTTAAAGTGAAGACTCCCTCTCTGTACTCTCTGTAGAGCTGAATTGAGGCCCAGGATTTCCTAATTTTCAAGGCCATAAAAAGAATTCTACATGGCAGGTGATGTGTAAATTGGCACAATCACTTGGGGACAAAATATCTGTCAATATCTATTAAACCTGAATATATGAATACCCCTGATCCAGCAAGTCCACTTCTAGGTACAAATATTTGACAAAAATGTCAGCTGTCATGAAAATTTATAAAACATTTAAAAATGTATACGTACCCCACAAAAGATTACTGAGTTTTCTAATTTTTTTTTTTTTGGTTTTGAGCTATTTTATAACTCCGTTAAGTTGTAGGAAATGTATAATTCTGTAAATTGTTACTTTTTCCTAGAAACAATAATAAATTTAATCTTGTGGAATGCAACTTATTATTGCCCTGTTCATGTTGGCTGGTTTAGGATTTACTTATAAATTGATGTCAGCATTTCTGATTGCCTATGTACGGGTATATTTGAATTCTCCTTCGAAACAATCAAATGTGTTGCTGCTTTGCTAATTGATTAATGTGTTATATAAACTTTTGGCATGTGTTCTTTTCATATTTGTGTGAAATGCATGATTTTGCCTTTGAAAATATATATTATTTACTACCACCAGAAGTAAATGCTACAATAGTCATACATCATTATTTGTAGTGCACATGGGAAGGAAAGGGTTAGCAGTGGGTCTGTAACTGTTTTATCCTCCTTGGGGACACTTTAGACCTCCTTTAAACATACTGATGGGATTTACTGGCTGGAAGATAAATGAGGGTCTTCTGGGGGCTGCTGTATGCTGATTTCTTACCTAAGAAATCCTTTTAGTATGTCAAACCTGGTATGACTGGGTTGTATATTGTAAATAAACCTCCAGCGAGGATGTGCAGGAGATTGGAGTTATCATTTCATTCCTCTGAACCCAAAAAACATCCCGGTGTAGACAACAAGGTGACCTATGGAGCTGCATCTAGAAAGAGACAAAATAATGATTGCTTTAGATATTATATCAGAGCATTTTGTAAAGATGCTACTTGACTCTTGTCTGATATTCTTAGAGGTGTAACTTTGTGGTCACGGTGTATTTGACTAACAATCCACAACTGATAAATGTGCAAGTAGTTTATAGCTCTTTAACACTGGAGGTTAACCAGAAAATATTGATAATATAATTTATTATACTTTAGACAGCCAGTCTCATACATAATTTAGCAATTTTATTTAGACATATTTAGACATTTCTTTCTTGACTAACTAAACAAATCCCCTCGTTCCTCGGTTGTTCCTTAAGTGAGCTTTCTTGTGTTCTGAATGTTCCCTCACTGAAGAGTTAAATGAAGTTGGGAGACTTGTGCTTTATATCTTGTTATCAAGGGCTAAACAAAACAAACAAATAAAAAAAAACCCAGGCACTCTAATATACTCTTATGAAAATGGAGGTTTTATATTTCATTGTATATCCCTTAAATATTATTTAGATTTCACTGTTTTACATACTTCATGCAATAGTTTTTCAATTGAAAAGCTTACCAAGTCAAGAAGTATTCTTGTAAGAAGACAAGTTCAATATTTATCCCAACAAAACTCATTCAATAGTTACATTGTTATGATATTTATGGCTAGGATGTATAAATGTGTTTTTGCCTTTCTCATTTTTGGTCACAGTGGTAAGAAAAAATTGCTTTTTAAAAGGCTTCCTGTATCCATTCCCTCATAGCAACAAAAATATTTCCCTTAACAGGACTCTATGCCACTGTGGGGACCAGCATCTTAATGGACCTTTTGTTTATGAAAGAAAAGAGTAGGATGAGAGAAGGGAAGAAAATGTAGATCTAAAGTGTTCTCCAAACTTAACATAAAATGGAGTTTTAGAGGGGGAAAAAAAGATTTGTTTTTGTTTTCTTTTTAAATCTCACAGATTTTAAAAAGCATATTCTTGTTGGTTACAGGATGGGCTCTGTACTTTTGTTCTGTATTTGTGGACTCTGAATTTGTTTAATATCTTATAACAAAAGGTAGCCAATGCAGTTCCAGTTTAAATCTGGCAGTTCCAATCTGGCATAGAAGGAGCTTGAAAGTCATCACTTCATCTGAACTATAAGCAAAATATTGAATGATTTAGAAAACCAGCAGTTCATGTTAGATCTCTCAGAGACGTGAGGTCACAAGACAAATTTCTGCTTCCAAAATTGGAGAGAAAGATGGATGAATACAGAGAACTGCAACTTATTAGAGCAGAAATGTACAAGTGAGCTTATAACCAGAGCCAGGTTCCTTTTACTCAGTACATCACATCTGACTATCAAGAAAAAATTACAAGGCATACTAAAAGGCAAAAAAACACAGCATCAGAACCAGACTCAGACATGACAGTGGTGTTGGAATTAGCAGACCAGGAATTTAAAATAACAATGATTAATAGGCTAATGGGCTCTAATGGGTAGACTAGATGGCAATCAAGAACAACTGGGCAATGTAACAGAAATGAAGGATGCCTTCGATGGGCTTATTAGTAGACAGGTAATGGCTAAGTAAAGAATCTCTGAGCTTAGGGGTGTCTCAATATAATCTTCCAAAACCGAAAAGCAAAGAGAAAAAATACCAAAAAAAACCTCAGACTAGAATATCCAAGGACAGTCAGAAAACTATGAAAGGTGTAACTATACATCATGAGACTACCAGAAGGAGAAAGCAGAAAGGAACAGAGAAGTATCTGAAGCAATAATGGCTGATAATTTTCCGAAATTAATGTCATAGAAAAACCACAGATCCAGGAAGCTTAGAAAACACCAAACAGGATCAATTCCAGAAAGAACTACACTCAGACATGTCATATTCAAACTTTAGAAAGTCAAAGATAAAGAAAAATCTTGAAAAAAGAGGGGAAAAATCACTTTGCCTATAGAGGAGTAAAGATAAGAATTATATGTGACTTTTCCTCAGAAATCATACAAGCAAAAAGAGAGTGGAGCAAAATATTTATAGTATTGAGAAGGAAAAAAAACAATATAGAATCTGTATCCTATGTAATTATGTTTCAAAAGTGAAGGACACATACTTTCTCAGAAAAGCAAAAATTGAAGAAAATTGTTGCCAGTCAACCAGCTTTCTAAGAAATATTGAAAGAAGCTTTTCAGAGAAAAGAAAAACGATAAAGATCAGAAACTCAGATATACAAAAAAAACCATAGGAGAAGGAATAAGTGAAAGTAACATTTTCACTTATTAAAATTTTATTAGTCTTAATTGATATAACAATTTGTTGAAAATAATAGCAAGTATTTTGTTATGCTTAATCCATGTCTTTGCACTATATGTTTTAGTGTAGTTTTTTAGACATTTATGCTTATGTATAAGTGAATTGACTCACAGCAGTGATACAGAGGGTTGGAGGAAAGAGTCAGAATTATTTTGTTATTGTAAGGTGCTTGCACTACCCATGGAGTGCTATAGTGTTATTTGAAAGTGGACATGGATTGGTTGTAAGTGTATATTGCTTATTGCTCACTCCAGGGCAACTACTAAAAAAAAAAGTTAAAAATGAAAAGAAATATAACTGATATGCTAAGAAAGGAGAGAAACTGAATCATATAAAATGTTCAATTAAAACCACAAAAGGTAGTAAAAGAGTGGAAGAGAAAAACAGGAACAGAGAACAAAGGCAACAAAGAGAAGACAGTAACAAATAGGGTAGATATTATAAATTATCACTTTAAATGTCAATGGTCCAAATGCACCAATTAAAAGAGAGAGATTATCAGAATAGATCAAAAAACAAGACCTAACTCTATGTTGTCCACAGGAAGCCCACTTAAACTAAAAAGACACATATTGATAAAAAGTGAATGGATGGAAAAAGATATACCATGCTAATACTAAAGACAAAAAAGCAGGAGTAGCTATATTAATTTCAGATACAGTAGACTTCACAATAGGGAAAGTTATCAGAGATAAAGAGGGACATTACATAATGATAAAGGTGTCAATTCTCCAAAAAGACAAAAGAGCTTTAATGTGTGTGCACCTAAAAACAGGGTGTCAAAATATGATGCAAAAGTGTATAAATCTACAAGGAGAAATAGATGAATTCACTGTTACAATCGGAGACTTCAACACCTCTCTATGAGAAATAGACAGATTCAGCAGGTAGAAAGTGAGTAGGGACATTGCCAAACTCAAAAGGACCATTAATCAACTGTATACAATGGACACCTATCAACCACAGATGGTCCCTGACTTACGACTTAGGATGGTTCAACTTAATGGTTTTTGACTTTACAATGGTGCAAAAGCATTCAGTAGAAACTGTACTTCATTTCTGTGGGATAAATGCCAGGAGCATAATCACTGGGTCATGTAGTAGTCACATGTTTAGTTTTGAAGAAAATTCCAAGCTGTTTTCCAGAGTGGCTGTAACATTTTACATCCTACAGGCAATAAATGAGTGATGCATTTCCTCTATACCCTCAACAATAGTTGGCATTGTTACTTTTCTTAAATTTTAGATATTGATGTTGTTTAGTGATCTCATTGTGATTATAGCTGATGTCAAAAATCTTTTTGTGTATTTATTTTCCATTTGTACATTCTCTTTGGTGAGATGTTTCTTCATGTTTTTTGGCCATTTTCTAATAAGGTTATATGTGATTTTACTGTTCAGGTTCGAGAGTTCTTTATATATTTTAGATACCAGTCATCTGTTGTATATATGGTTTGCAAATATTTCATCCAACTTTGTAGTTTGCCTTTTCATCTACTTGAAAGAGTCTTTCTTAGAGCAAAAATTTTAAATTATTATAAAGTCCAAGTTATCAATTTTTCCTTTGATGGATAGTATTTTTAGAGTCAAGTTTGAGAACTCTTTGCCTTATCTTACACACTGAAGATTTTCTCCAATATTTTTCTAAATTATTATAGTTTTACATTTTACATTCAAGTTTGTGATCCATTTTGAATATTTTTGGTATGATATTTGAGACTTAGAGCAATGTTCATTTTTCGGCCTAAGGATATCCAATTGTTACAGTACCTTTTGTTGAAAGGCTATTTTTCCTCCATCAAATTGCATTTGTGTCTTTGAGAAACATTAGTTGTACAAATTTGCATGAGTCTATTTCTTGGCTCTATATTCTGTCTTATTAATCTACATATCTACCCTTCCACCAATACCAGACAATCCTGGTTATTGTAGCTGTACAATAATCCTTGATCGTGGGTGGACCAATTCCTTCTACTTTATTTTTATTTTTAACAATTATTTTTGTTATTCTAATTCTTTTGAATTTATGTATATATTTTAGAACAATCATGACTATACAAAAATATCTTGCTGGAATCTTGATACAAATTGCATTAAACCTATATAACATTTTGGGGAGAACTGATATTTTTACTATATCGAGTCTTCCAATCCAGGGACTTAGTATATATTTTCATTTATTTAGATTTTCTTTTATTTTTTTCTTACCATTTTTTAGTTTTCAGCATTCAAGTACTGTACATATTTTGTTAGATTCATACTTAAATATGTCATTACTTGAGCTATTGTAAATGGTATTGTATTTTTAATTTTGGTATCCACAGGTTCATCATTAGGATATAGAAAGGCAAATTTTAAAATGTTTACCTTGTATGCTACCACCTTGCTGAACTCACTTATTAGCTTTAAGATACTTTTTAAATATTTCTGCAAACAAAATATAAACTCTTCAAAGGGGCTTCCTATAAAGACCCTACAAAAGCAAACAAAATTTCTGAATGAGTCTCAATCAAGTAAAAAAAATTAAATTTGTAGTTAAAAAACACCACATAGGAAAACTCCAGAGGGCTTTACTAGGGAATTCTATAAAACATTTAAGGAAGAAAGACTACCATTTTTATACCAACTATTTCAGAAAATGGAGAAGGCAGGAACACTTGAAATCTAATCTTATGAAGCCAGAATTACTTGTGCACTAAAACTTGATAAAGACATTAAACAATAGAACTCTTGAACAATATCTGTCATGAGCAGATGAGCAAAAATCCTTAACAGAGTATTAACAAAACAAATTTGTCCATATATTAAAAGGACGATACACAATGACTGAGTGTAGTATATTCCAGAAATGAAAGGTTGGTTTAGCATTAAAAAATCTTTCAGTGTAATTTACCATGTAAGTAGACCAAAATAAAAATTCATCGTGATCTCAAAAGAAAACATTCTGCACCTGTACATGATAAAATGTCTCAGCAAAATAAGAATAGAAAGTGTGGTAGCTACATTGGGCCCAGAAGAGACATGTGTTCATGAGATTTGGAGATCAGGGGTGAAACAGCCTCAATTCCTAATTTGTGCTGGAAGGGTGGGAGTAAGCATTTTCCTAGCTTATACAACTTGTTGCTCTATTGACTCACATCATTCAAGTGGGAAGCAGCCAGACCCACAAAGGCTCTACCTTCCACTGAATCCGCCTTCAAATTCATTGACTCTGGGGCCAGGTGCGTGTTTGGCTTTGTAATGAAGAGCATCAGCTTCTCCTGCAAGACACACATAACTAAGGTTGAGAAAAAAGAAAAACTACACAGGTTCCTGTTCTTCCTCATAGATTCCAGCTCATGTTTGTGGGTTACAGCTTGTCTAAGATCACCTTGTGTTACATTCGCCTTTCCCCTTTAACTACCTGTCCTGTTGACTTCAACCTCTGGCATCAGATGCAAAGAGACAGCCTTGTAGAGACTGCTTAGCCAGCTCCCACAACTGCGTAAGGTCTGATGCCTGAGATATATAGATAGACAGATAGACAATTTCATGCTTAATGATGAAAGATTGATATTCCATTCTAAGTTCAAGAATAAAACAAGATGTTCGCTCTTATAACTTCTGTTCAATGTTATCCTGGAAATTCTAGTTAAATAAGTAAAGCTAGATAAAGAAAAAGGCGTGTCGATTGCCAATGAAGATATAAAAAGTCTATAATCACAAGTGGCATGATTGTCTATGTAGAAATTCCTACATAATCTAAACAAAATGCTACTAGAATAAATGAGCTTAGCAAGTATACAAGATTTAAATAAGAAAGAGTACATTAAATATATGTGACTCATTTGAATTCTAGAAAATAGAAATCTAATCTATCCTGACAGAACAGATTTGTGGTTGCCTGAGGCTAGATCTTGTATGGGTCTGATTGGCAAGGGTCACAAGGATACACACACTCACATGGTTACACACATGGCCAGATTCCTTCAAATTGAGGGTTTTTAAAAAAAGTGATATAAGCTTGAATTAGTCATTTGATGTCTTTGGACAAAAAAGGAGAATTTTAGCTATTTGATCTCCACATAGCTTGGGATCTCAACTAATGATAGCAAGATCTACAGGGCTGTCCAAGAGCACTTTTTGTGATAATGTGAATATTCCGTATCTGCATTGTCGAATACAGTAGCCACAAGCTACCTGTGACAATTGCACACTTGAAAGGTGGCTATTACAATTGAGGAAGTGATATTTAGCATTATTTAATTTCAATTAGTTTAAATTTAAATAGCAATCTGTGGCTAGTGGCTACTGTATTGGACAGTCTAGAACAAAGTTCTTTTCACCTGAATCTACTGTTCTATAGCTATACCCAGGAATAAAGAAGAGGTACCTTCTAAAACAACCTAAATTATTCTTATGTGCAGCTTGAGTTAACAGTCTGTGCTACAGTGTGAATCACAGAAGACACACAATGCAACTGAAAAGATAGACCATAAATATATTTACTATAAATAAGCCGTTTTAATTGGTATGTGTGTTTGATTTCTGTCTCTTGTATGTGTCATCACACATACAATGTGCTGGTTAGATTAACTTCATGAAGTATAATCTGTGAAGGAATAAAAACTACTTGGGTGTATTTTAAATGGTGATCAATGCAAGTAAACAATAACAATGGTATTAAATTATTTTCAGAGAAACAAAATATGAAATAACTTGCATGGCAGAATTTTTGACAATTCTCCTGATTTTTCTCACTCCTGAAAGTTGGTTCATTAAGATGTTTTGCCCCACAACTTTGCTCCTTTTAAAGATACGCACAGTATTCTTAAAATTAATTGTTAATGCTGGAAAATAATACTCTGCTTTTTCTTGAAGTATGAAATCAAGACCTGAATATGAGTATTAATAATTAATTTATTTAACTTTAACATGCCTATAAATCTTCATCTTGTTATGTAGAGGGAACAATGATAATATAAGAGTCCACAGAGTAATCTGCAATGTTTTCTATCATTTATGATCTGACTCATCTTTAAGAAATGTCTATCATGTACATAGGGAAAGTCAAAATTACACTTTTACTGTGAAGGGAAGTGTAGACTCAAGGGGTTTGTTACTATGGAAGAAAATAAAGATTCTATCTAAAAGCTGTATTTAAATATATATGTATTTAATGTATATTATATGTCATATGTTTATTAATATATATCTTTATTCCTGCATATTGCATATTTCACCTCCGTTAAAGTTCTTTGGGTGCCCCTCTTATGAAATTAAATGCACACATTACATATGGCATGTAATAAATGATAGATGTGGACAATGGTAATGTAAAACAGCATTTTGAACAGATCTTGCAAGGAACATAACTCTTTTGAGATCTTCTGTTCCTCATGGCCAAATGGAATGGGGAAAAGCTGTCCATCTTTCCTTTGGGAGATGCAGTGACCCTATCTGTACACTAAAGCACCCAAACTAATACATGACAGTGGGACTTGAATAGTGTTGTCTAATCAAATAGTTTACAAATGTATTTTAAAAAAGTATCCTTTTCCATTGAAACATTTATTAACCTACTCCAAAACTAATGGTACAAGGAACATAACTTGGGGAAAACTATCCTAGAAAGCTCCATCTGTTTTCAAGGTGGATCACAATATTCATCTCAGTACCTATTCAAATTTAATTGATATAACTTATAATGGTAGCTTGATTTTCCCATTTTTAGTAGCCTTACATGAGAGGTTTCTTTACATAGTTAATAAAAATGGACTCCAATACAGTGATCATGTATGTAAGTATTTTTTTCTATGAAAATTTTACTGTTAATATGCATATAGACTTAGGCATCTAGCATGATACATCCTGTATTAAAACATACTATTTTGTGTTGTTTATGGCTTTATTGTATAGATGAAAAGCTTTATGCATTGTTAATTGACTAAATTTCCTATTGACTGACATGTCCAAACAAACAAAGGACAAACTCTACAAACAGCCCAGTCCTCAGGGGCTTCCCCTAATTTTGGACTATCTAAGTCTGTGGTCCTCGACCCCTGGGCATGGACTGGGGTATTCATGGACTGTTAGGGACTGGCCACAGAGTTCTGTACCCCCAACCCCCAGCCCCCTCCATGGAAAAATTATCTTCCATGAAACTTAGTAAGGGGAGGGTACACACTAGGAGGTGAGCGCCTGCGAGCAAGGGAAGCTTCATCTTCGTTTATAACCTCTCCTCATTGCTGGCATCACCGCCTGAGCTCCACCCACTCCCTCCCGTAGTCTGTGGAAAAATTGTAGGTTGGGGACCGCTGGTCTGGTTAATGTGCTCGGCTAAGTCAGATGACCTCTCTAAGCCTCATTTTAACATGCAAAAGAGGGAAAAAAGATAATTTATATCTTATCCTGTTCTAAAAAGAATCTCAGGTACTATCTAGAAATATATATAATCTTTTATGTAATATGTATAATAAATCATATATTTCATACATAAGACTAATTTAAATCTATAAAGGGAAAATATGAGTACAAAGATTTAAAAATGAAGGCAGGATTGGATTAGTTAATTCTTAAATATGTTGTTTGCTCTAATATCCTGGGATTCTATATGTGAAAATCAGTATATAATTTATTTTATTTGAGTTTTATTGGCTTTCTATTTTCATGCTTTTCCAGTAAAACATCTAGTGACTAGATAAATATGCTGTAAAAATGCATCTTTAGAGGAAATTATATTCTGAATTTATTAAATCATAATGTATTTTACAAGAATTATTTTCAAGACTTGAAGAAAATTAAATAAAACTGCGATATTTAGGAATTGACTTGGAATCTTTGAATATTAAGTGTTGATTCTGCACTGGTTATAAATTTATCTGCACATTCAAATTCTGTGCAGTATTTGATTAACATACATTTTAGAGTCCTCGTTGCTTCATAATTATTCTCTGTTTTGCCAAAATCATTCTTTTAAAACATAGATTTAAAAATAAGTTTAGTATCTCATTTATTTTTCATCCTTCTTTCTTCATTCTCTTGACTATTCATTTTAGGAGTATTTTCCTAAAGATGTTTCGGTCATATGGAACTTCTTTAGTACTTGTTGCTGTTATGCTTTGTTTATTCATAGGAAATACACTTTTTGACAATCTTTATGTTTTTAGCATCTCTTCATAATATTATATCAGAGCAGGGGTAGTGGATAGAACTCATCTTGTCTGCATTTCTGGTTGATGTGGTGGTGGCTGCCTGGAGTGTGCTGGAATCACAAGATAATTCAGCATGTCTGACAAGAGTATCATCAATTAGTAATGTCCACTGTGGGTGCTGGACAGGGAAGCAGTAGTTTTTATATTACTCTGTATTTTGCTCCGTCTCCTCTAGTGTTCCCAAAATATTGTACTGTCTGCTCCATAGTGGTTTTTTGTGTCGATATTATTTTGTTTGGACTGTACATTCTGTGATGAAACAGTGGGAACAATCACACACTTCCATGAATTTTTAACATTTCATTAAATGGTATAGGAAGTAAGAATGCCTAAATAGTTCCAAGTTATCCTCTTTAAATAATGATAATAAAATTGATAAAATACGTATAGTGATACACATATATATGTATAATTGGGAACTGGTATGGTTAGTGTTTACTTTCTTGGGATGACACAAAGAAAGCATACAATTCAATAATACCAGTCAATTGTAGTTTACTATATACTAGGCACTGTGCCAAGTCATTAACATATAAACTATGACATTTAACTCTCATAAAACATGTTAGAGACTCTTAAAAAGGAGTTACATAGAGATTATTTAATTAGCCCAAACTATAGTTACAACGGGGCACAGAAAACACACGCACATGCACACATGCACACAGACAGCCAAAAGAACCAGATACTTGTAGCCTTTTTTGATATTTTTCCCCACTATCTCTATTCTAGCACAACTAAAAGTAATTGTAAAATAAACATAGGAATTGAGCTGTGGGAGTTTTGAGCCAGTAGATTTCTGGGACTGGAAGAAATCAATTTTATTTGAGAAAGTAGAGTGGGTTGGAAAATAGTTGATAGAAAAAATAACATGGAGTTCCCCAAAGAGATACAAACTTTTACAGTGATGAACATGTGCTCTGGTTTTAATATGTTTTCACATATATTTGCTTTTTGATAATACAAATATCAGGTTAAAAGCAGGGGAGTTTGCTGGAATTCAGAGAATCATATAGAAATTTTTTTCCATGTCTTTGTAATGAAAGTGAGCAGGAATTAGGAATTGGCTCGATTCAATGTTAGGTAAATTCCACAAATATTTTATGTCTAGTCCATAAAACAGGAGATTACTTTTCTCAGACCCTTTGATGTAGATTTTTAGAATTAGAGTAAATCCTGGAGGTTATTTAGTCAAGTGGTTTTTAGTAATTTTTGTTTAATGGTCTATTATAGGACAAACAAAACAAATGATCATTTTCTTCTGTAAAATATGAGCAAACTAAATTAGACAACTTTCCTTTTACTTCTTTTCCTCACTCCAATTTCCACTCCAGGGCTGCCCCACAGGGCTCACATGTGGTTTGAAAACCACCAATCTGTTCCACCGGTCCTCTTTATGGATAAGAAAATAGTGGCCCAAAGAAGTTAGTGATTTATCGGAGGTTGTAAAACTAGGTAGTAGCTGCGCCCGGACTAGAAGTCACGTAGAGTCCCTGCTGGGGATGGCCTTATGGTACACGAGTAGAAACTTCCCAGGAGGAGGAATATGGTAGGTAATTGCTCATAGTTCAATGCTTCGCTCTTCTTTGAAGTCATTAATAAAAGCAAAAACAACAAAGAAGAGGAAACGTAAAATACATTAAGAATAAGCTTAACAAAAAAGGTCTGTGTGGTGCTTGTATAGAAAGCTTTAAAACTGTACTGAGGTAACTAAGGTATATAAAACAGATTCTGAAATAGTGGAAAGACAACTCTTCTTCCTGGATATGTATATTAAGTATCATAAAGATGTAAATGTTTCCAAATTGAACTGTGTCCTATCACGCCAGCCATAGATAAATATGTATCCTGATTGTTTAGTGTGTACATGCACATTCATAAAAATACCTGGAAAGATGCACACCAGATATTAATCACAATTATATTTAAGAATTGGAACTGAAACTGGGAGATGTGGAGGTTTTGTGAACTATTATTTAACACTTAACACACTTCATGTCCTGCTTTTTTTTTTAAAAACAATTATATACAGTTTTTACCTTATAATTCCATATGAAAGTGAGTAGCAAAGTTCAGTATAAACAGTACTACTTTTTCCCCTTTTGTTTTCTCTTTTTTTCCTGTTTCGATTGACTACATTGGTAACCTAGAAGCTGAATTTTTTTTTTCCTCTGGTAAGAATTATGGTCAGTGATAAAAGATGTGAGCCTTGCAGATGAATGTTTACAGAAGGTGAACAAAAATCTATGCAGAGCAAAAATGAAATCATTTCTCAATTTCCCCCTTTTATTTTGCAAACAGTCAGATGATCAGATGATTTTATCATACTCTGTGAGTCTCACAAAAATAAACAAGAAAGCATTTTGATAATACCAATTTATTTGGGAAAATTTAAGCCACTGACCTGGTAAATCCTTGCTATATAGACTTTCGTGGTTGCGCGCGTGCGCGCGTGTGTTATCTTCTCCCTTTGTATTATTGTAAATTAAAAAATATTTTCAATCCTCCGTGCTGCGTTTCTTACTTTCTCCTCTATTTAATTCTTTAGGTTAATATTTAGCCTTCGGTGTTAGGCAGAATGAAGATCTCTCCGTAAATGACCACGTCCTAGTCCCCAGAACCAGTGACTATGTTACCTTTCATGACAAAAGGACAATTTAGGTTGCAGACGGCATTAATATTGCTAGTGAGCTGACCTTACAATATGGAGATTGTCCTGGATTATTCAGGTAGGCCCAGTATAATGACAAGGGAAGATAAATAAAATGAAATTGAAAGATAGATACTTGAAGATAGGTAAGAATAATGCAATGTGATATGAGGACTCTACCCACCTAGCCTCCCTAGCTTTGAAGATAGAGGAAGGTAGCTGTAAACCAAGGAATGTAGGTGGTCTCTAACCCAGAAAAAACAAGGAAATGGCTTCTCTCCTCTCCATTGGAACCTACAGAAGAAACATAGCCCTGAGGGCATGTTGATTTTGGCCTGTTGAGAACCCATTTAAGATTTCTGACTTCCACAACTCTAAGAAAATAAATTTATACTGTTTTAAGCAGCAAGTTTGTGGAAACCTGTTATGTCAGTGATAGAAAACTAACATACCAATCTTACCCCAAACACCTCGAGCCTGCCAGACTAGTTTGGGCACCCTCCTTTGAGCTCTCGGACACCCCCGCCCCCTTACCCTGTGTTGATTTCTGTCAGTGTAGTGGTTAGAGAGGAGACTGAGGATAGAGCCTCACTTGTCTGAGTCTCCGACTTTAATCTCTTCAACCTCTGTGATCACTTCTGTAGTTCAAGGGTACTGTAAAATGCGTTAAGTTATGGCTACTGGTTACTATGTGCAGATAAAGTTATGTTTAGAATATATTAAACTACAACACGCATATATAGGGTATCTACCTAGAGTATTCTAGCAGCTAATGTATGTTATACAAACTAATTTCATGCAATATTTGAAATAACACTATGACGTAGGTACTATCCTTGTTACTATCATCATCAACCTCATCATCATTCTTTTATTTATTTGGAAACTAAACCAAAGCATGGAGATGTTTGTAAATTGTTGAGCAAACTCCAAGACGGTGTGCTTTACCGTCTTGTTTTCAACCCTGGCAGTTTGCCTCTCAAGCCTGAGTACTTAATCAACACAATCTGACAGCTCTTCAATATGTCCATATAAGAAAAGTCTATCCTCATAAATCACCTATGATGCTAAAAGAGGAGGCTTTAGCTAAAAAATGTTAAGGTGATCATACTGAAAATGACAGATCCAGCCAGGGGAGTGCACGAAAGCCGAAATCAAGTCACTGCAAGGTAGACATACTTCAGCATGGCCTCTAGCCCAGAATTTTACGGAGCACTTTCCTTCTGCAAGAATTACACAGGTCTGTTAATGAAGACAAACTATCTTATCATACACTCCTGATTGCATTTAGCAGAAGTCTAACAGTTCAATTTGTCTGGTCTTAGGAAAATGTCTAAACACCTCTAGAAGAAGGTGGACTTGGTCTTGGTTATGACATGCACCAGAGTCATAGAAATGAAAGGACTCACACATAGTGGTTGTGGAGGATGCTGTGGTGCTCCAGTCAGATGCTTGCTGCAGGGACCAGCACCCACACCTTGGCTGCTGGGAATATCAAGTGTTGGCCGTTCTCGCCACACCCCTCCATGGAGTCTGTCTCCCCCATGTGCTGCCTATGGACAATGACTAGCTGAGTAGGACACAAAGACACTGCATTTTGCCTCCTGCATGGAACTGTCTTTGGAGTCTGTTTCTAGGGGGTCCAAGGTGAAATTGTATGCTATATTCTTCTTCTTTTTCTTTGAATTTTATTTTAATGTAGTAAAAACATTTAACATGAGTTTCTACGCTCAACATTTTTAAGTGTATGATGCATTATTGTAAGTGCACAATACATTATTGTTGAGTACAGATACAATGCTGTACAGCAGATCTTAGGAGCTTATTCTTATTGCTGAACTGAAAGCACATGATCAGTGACTTCTAATTTCCCCTCCCCCATCATGACAACCACCATTCTACCCTTTGATTCTATGAACTGGGCTATTTTAGAGACCTCAAATAAGTGAAATCATGATGCATTTGTTTTTCTTGTTGCTGAAGAAGAATCCAACTCCCGGAGAGGCATCATGGCATTTTCAAGTTTAACAAAACCAAAATCGTAACCCAGAAGTCCTGATTCCAGTCCAGTGATCTTTTGGGTAAATATAAAGACTCTTATTCAAAAGCTTATAGCTGCTCACAGTATTGACATAAAAGAGAAAGAAACAATTCGGTTTTATTTTTTTAACCACTAAATGATCCGCAGTGTTGAATGATCTTATATAGTCATATTTTTAAATGCTTTGAAGTTAAAATATAGCATATTAAAAATTGCAATACAAAGCATTCAACTTTAAAGATTTGTTGTACACCTTCCTGAAGAAGATATTCTATTCACATCATGTGTGAATGTGTGATAAAATTTTAGGATTTTAGGGCTGATGTTAAAACTTTATTTTAATAAAAATTTAAAAAATAACTAAGGGGGATAGTTTAATTAATAAAATAATATATGATTCAGTAAGCATAGTACTTTTGTGCCTTGCACAAAATAATCATTCAATAAATGTTCCATGTTATTATGAGTGAGTGCCAAACATGTACTAGACATGTTTTATGGCATGGTTTATCTAATTTAAATCTAAAGTCAACCCTATGCTATATGTATAATTACTTCAGTTTTAGATATGAGGAAGCTGAGCCTTCACAAGGTTAAGTAACTTTTTACCAATGTTATGCTGAAAAGCTACTGAAATCTATTTGGGTCCAAACCATATGCTGTTTCTACTGTATTAGATGGATTCTTTCCAGTATGGTACATGGTTATTAAAATATAAATCATTTTCATTCCGTTTTCTCTTGATTCACCCTATAACAGATGAGGGAGGAGAATGCTGACAAAACAATTCAAAAGCTCTAACTGTGCTCAAAAAAAGACAGACTTCTCTTAGTGTGTTTGTGCAGGTATTGCCCTGCACTTCTTAATCTGAAAATTTGTAAAGTCTCAGCCAGCAAACATTTTGGCAAGGCATAAAAGAATGAAAACAAGAAACAAAAACAAAATAACAAAAAAGGAAGACTGTGTTTGTTTTCTAATTTTTAATCAAAAAAATTTCAAACAAATGCATAAATAGAATAGAGTGTGTATATATACATATATTATTTATAATTCTTCTAAAAAGGAAGTCTGGCCTCTTTTCCCCCTTTTATTTATTTATTCAAACATTTATGTCCATATAAAATGGATATTTATTTCATAATTTGGATTATAATCTAATACTATACTATTTTATTGCTGTAATGATTCCAGTTTTGGTCATTGGGAGATCTTTCATGTTGGTTTCTATATCTCTTTGACACAGCTCATTTTTTATTTTCTTGAGCACTTCCCTATATTTTGGTACTGTAAGATGTTCTAGTCTCGTTTTGCATACTTCCTGTTTCAGCCCTAGAATCAGCTATTTCTCCAAGGAGACTTGGTTCCTTTTATTAGATCATGGTATTTAAAGGCCAAGATTTGAGTGTTCAGAGTTCTCATTTCCATTAAATACTAAAATTTCATTGATTCTATGCCTTCTCAACAAATAGAGGTAGGTAATATAGACATATACATTAAACGCTGTATTTGCACGTATCTGCAATTATTTCTGTGTCTGTGTGTGTCTGTTGTGTGTGTGTGTGTTTGTGTGTGTGTGTGTGTGTGTGTTACCATTGAGTTCTTTCTGGCTTTTCCTACGTCCTTATCTAACTTGCCTTTTTGACAGGGAATGGTTTCTATTGAAAAATCTTCCTGTTTCCTTATACTTTTGTTTTTCCGTATGATGTAAATTATTCATACCTAATTTTAAGATTATCTCTTTGCCAATGTTTTTCAGAAATACAATTTGTATGTGTTTTGGTGTGGTTTTCATTATAGTTATATTTTTTAGTTTTGATTGACGTTCTTAGAACCCTGAGATTATATGGTTTTATTAAGTTTGAAAAAAATCATCTCTGTTTTTGAGAAGGTAGGAAGAAAATGTTTGAAGAAATAGATTTTTTTTAATAGTTTCTGAGTCCATTTGTTTTCAATTGGTTTTATCTTTCTGTGATTCACTTTGAATAGAGTCTATTGTTATGCCCTAA
>RJWJ010013372.1:0-40034 GCA_004363605.1 Indri indri
ACAAAAATCAGATGTATGACTGCCAGGAGCCAGGGTAAAAAGGGGGATTAAGTTCAAAAGGCATGAGGGAAGTTTGAGATGGTGGAAATGTTCTACATGATGATTGTGGTAATTGACATGATAATACATTTATCAAAATTCATGGAACTGTACACTTAGAATGGGTTAATTTCTTAGGATGTAGATTATACCTTGTAAACAAGTCACATTAAAAAGAAATCAAGTCCTTATATATCAATAATAACTTTGAATGTGAATGGATTAAACTTTCCACTTAAAAGATACAGACTGGATGAATAGATTTTTTTTTAATGACTTCACTATACGCTGACTACAAGAAACTTATCTCACCTGTAAAGACACATAAAGATTGAAAATAGAGGGACGGAAAAAAAATATTCCATGCAAAACGACATTGAAAACAAGCAGGAGTTGTTATACTTATATCAGATAAAACATATTTTAAGTCAAAAATAGTAAAAACAGACAAATAAGGAAATTATATAATGATAAAAATATCAATGCAGCAAGAATATAGTAATTCTAAACATATACACACATAACATCAAAGCTCCCAGACATATAAAGTAAATATTATTAGAGAAAAAGAGAGCGATAGGCTCCAATGCAATAATAACTGGGGACTTTAACACTTCATTCTCAGCAAGGGACAGATCATCTACACAGAAAATTAACAAAGAAACTTTGTAGTTACTTCACATTAGACCAAATGGACCTAACAGACATTTATAGAACATTTCATCCAATAGCAACATAATAAAAATTCTTCTCATCAGCACATGGAACATTCTCCAAGATGGAACATATTTTAGGATAGAAAACAAGTCTTAACAAATTTTTAAAAATCAGAATTGTATCAAATATTTTCTCAAACCACAGTGGATTAAAACTAGAAATCAATAACAAGAGGAACTTTGGAAATTGTACAAACACATGGAAATCAAACAATATGCTTGTAAATAACCATTGGGTGAAGGAAGAAATTAAAAAATTTATTGAAACAAATGAAAATCAGAGCACAATATGCCAAAAACCTATGGGATATAGAAAAAGTAGTGCTATGAAGGAAGTTTATAGCAATAAATGCCTATATCAAAAAAGTAGAAATATTTCAAATATATAATCCCCCAAGGACCTAGAAAAACAAGAACAAACCAAATCCAAAATTAATAGAAAGAAAGAAATAATAAAAGACCACTAATAGCCAAAGCAGTCTTAAGCAAAGGGAACAAATTTGAAGGTATCCCTTTACCAGACCTTAAGATATACTGTAAGGCTATACTAACCAAAACAGCATGGTACTGGCACAAAAATAGAGACATAGAATAGAACAGAGAACCCAGATATAAAACCATCCACATATTACCATATGATCTTTGACAAAGTAGACAGCAATATACATTGGGGAAAAGAAGCCCTATTTAATAAAAGATCCTGGGAAAATTGAATAGTCACATGTAGAAGATTAAAATAGGATCTGTATCTCTCACTAATCACAAAAACTAATTCAAGATGGATAAAAGACTTAAATGTAAGACACGAAAGCACAAGAATTCTAGAAGAAAATGTTGGGAAAACTCTTTTAGATATTGACCTAGGCAAAGAATTTATGAGGAAGACCTCAAGGGCAATCACAGCAACAACAAAAATAAATAAATGGGACTTGATTAAATTAAAAAGCTTCTGCACAGCCGAGGAAACTATGAACAAAGCAAGTAGACACCTACAGAATGGGAGAAAATATTTGCATGATATACATCCAACAAAGGGCTAATGACTAGAATCTACAAAGAACTCCAGTAAATCAGCAAGGAAGAAGCAAATAACCTCATTAAAACATGGGAAAATACAGGAACAGAAGCTTTTCAAAAGAAGACAGACTAGTGGCCAAAAAACGTGAAAAAAAATGCTCAACATCGCTAATGATCAGAGAAATGCAAATCGAAACCACAATGAGATATCGCCAAAAAGTCTTAAAACAATAGATGCTGGCACGGATTCATAGAGAAATACAGTATTAGTGGAACTGTAAACTAGTGCAAACTATGGAAAATAGTGTAGAGATTCCTCAAAGTACTAAAAATAGACTTACCATTTGACCCAGCAATCCCACTACTGAGTATTTACCCAAAGTAAAAAATGTCATTTCATCAAAAAGACACTTGCACTAGAATTTTTATTTCAGCACAATTCACAATTGCAAAGATATGGAATTAAATCTAGTGCCCATCAATTTATGAGTGGATTAATAAAATGTGGTGTATATACACCATGGAGTACTACTCAGCCATTAAAAATGAATTAATATCTTTTGCAACAATCTGGATGGAATTGGAGACCATCCTCCTAAGTGGAGTGTCACACAAATGGAAAAAGAAACACCACATGTACTCGCTATTAAATTGGAACTAACTGATCAGCACTCATGTGCACAGATGGAAGTAAAACTCAACAGAAATCATGCAGGTGGGAGTGGGCAGGAGGAAATGGGTGAAATTGTGTCTAATAGGTACAATGTACACTATCTGAGTGATGGGTACATTTATAACTTTGACTCAAGCAGTACCAAAGCAATCCATGTAACCAAAATATCTGTATCCCTGTAATATTCTGAAATAAAATAAATAAATAAAATACCAAAAAAGGAAAGAAATCAATATATCAAAGAAATACCTGCACTCCCATGTTTATTGCAGCACTATTCATAGTAGCAAAGATATATTAATATAATCAACCTAAGTGTCCATCAATGGATGAATAGTTAAAGAAATTGAGATACAATGGAATTCTATTTGGCCATAAAAAAGAATGGAATTATGTCATCTGCAGCAACATGGATGGACCTGGAGATCATTATGTAAAGTGAAATAAACCAGTCACAGAAAGACAAAAATTACATAAACTCATTCATTTATGGGAGCTGAAAAAGTGGATCTCACAGAGATAAGAGTAGAATGATAGATATCGGAGGCTGGGAAGGTCATGTTGGTGGTGGTGGTAGTGGGGGCTGATGAAGAGAGGTTGGTTAATGGATGCGAACATACAGTTAGACAGAAGGAATAAGTTCTAATATTCTAGGGTGACTATAGTTAATAACAAAGTATTGCGTATTTCAAGATTGCTAGAAGAGAGGACTTGAAATATTCCCAATACACAGAAACGATAAATACTTGAGGTGAACGGATATGCTAAATACCCTGACTTGATCTTTACAGTTTATGCATGTAACAAAGTATCACATGTACCCCATAAATACGTACAAATATTATGTATGAACAAAGTTTTTAAAAAGAGAAACAAAATCACTCCAAAATAGTGCCAGGCACTGAGGTAGGTGTTGGGTATATAGTGATGAAGAAAGTCACCATACTTTAAGGAGTATGAATACAGGAGACAGATGATAAACATGTAAACAAATAAAGATCAGGTCATTTCAACTGCAGCTAGACTAAAAATGCATTGTGTGTGTCTGTGTATATGTAGAGGGCCTACTTCAGCCTCAGAGTTTGGAGAAGAGTTTTCTGAGGAGACATTGGAGCTGATACCTGACTGACCTGAAGGGACACCAAGTTAAGAACGCGGGACAGAGCCCTCTAGACAGAGGAAGCAGCTAGTACAAAAGAACAGGGAGAAGCCACGGGGGTTGGAGCAAGTGAGCGAGGGGGAGAGGTTGGCAGCATGCTGATCACACAAGGCTTCAAGGCCCGTGCAGGCAAAGAGAACTAGATGGCCCTATGATCCTTTCCTCTTCCAAGATTTTACTGAATTAATTTTGTTGCTGTAATTATACTGTAAAATGCTTGAGGTCAGTGGTCATGCTTTTGTATTTTTCTAGGTCCCAGATGAGTTAATAGTGGTTGGTTGGTTAAGTATTTGTTAATTGATTTATTTTTGCTCATCATATGGATTATACATAAAATACACTGAATTTGCTCTCCTTGAAAATTATTCTATGTTCTTTCCTAAATCAGACTCATCATTTCTCCTCAACACAATAAGAAATACTTTAACTCTTTGTACCACTGCTACTCCTGAATTCTGGAAGTTTTGCTTTTAACTATCTGACAGACAAACTATCTTGAAAGCGATGCTGAGACTTGTGGGAAAGGTCCCTTTGGATAATCAGATCTCTGGAAAATATATCACCCATTTCATTGAAATCCACCAAAAATATACTTGGTGCCCACTGTGTGCCAGGCACTGTGCTAAGCCTTGGTGGCATTATGTTGTTGGGCAATAAACACAGGCTCTGGAGTCAGCCATTGGGTTTAGATTTCAGCTCTGCCAATAATAAACTGCAGAATTTGGAGCAAGTTTACTAACTCGTCTTTTCTTACATTTCCTTTTCAATAGATGAGGATGACAATAAAATCTATTTTATAGGTAGTGGTGAGGATCAGAAGAGATGATATATGTAAAGCATTTGGAACAATGCCTGACACATTTTATGTACAAGTTTGATAAAGAAAAATATGTCTCTTGTGTTGCTGTGTGTTTTGCTAATAACATTTAGTACCAATTATTTTTAATCTGTATCACAAACCCTGTAATTATTAGAAATACCTCATACCAATAGGCCTTATGTTTGCATAAAATATATGTTTTTACATAAGCACTCAAAAATTGGGCTATTGTTGTTAAATATTTGAGATATTTGTGTTGAACTCAGGGATCCCAGATATTGACAGCAGCCTTCCAAAAGGCAAGGGCCTATCCACAGTGGACGTGCTCTGGGCCCAGGGGCAAGGGCCAGGTGGGCTTTGCAGATGTCAGCATGAGCTACAGATGCACAGAAGCAGCCCTGCATGGGTGGGACATTTCTGAGCAGTATTGACCTGGGTCCTTATTAGTTGCCCATCTTTTCATTTGTCATTCAATTAAAATCACGGCAGAAAAGACCTGGAGGTTAGGGTTTGTGTCGGTCCTTACTTTTCTATCATTACATTGTACTAGCACCCTGGGACTAGGGCAATAGAAAGATAATTTTTATAAGACCAGTAAATAATCTTCAAGTAGATAAAGAATTATTACTTAAGGGATGGTGTATCGTTAATTGTTCTCCATCTCTACAGGAGACAGGCAGTGAAAATAGGTTTGGTGTTCCACAGGAGAAATAAAAGTTGGCTAATGGGAAGAACTTCCTGACAAAGGAGTTATTAAATGCTGCAATGCATTAGTAAGTCTGGTGGATAATTATCTTACTAGAAACAATTTTAAAAGAGCAGAGCTACTTGCCTACTGGGGATGGTTAAGTCAGTCCTGCTTGGTGGCAGTGGACAGGAAAACGTTCCAGGCAACTGTGGATGCAGTGGAATGGACGGTGGTACTCAACAGATACTTCCCGAGCTCTCGTTCTATGCAGGAAATTTTGGACTCTGAGGATGCAGAGCTGAACCTGCAAAGGCCCTGCCATCAGTGAGCTCAGGGTGTGCAGCCAGGTGTCCAGGGGATCTAGGGGTACTGGGGTGCAGGGAGGTTGAAGACCATGGGGAACTGCAGGTGACCGACCACACGTTTCTCATACTGGACCTTGGAAATCTGACAGATGTGCCCAAGGCATAAGCATCAGCAAGAATCTGCCCATTCAGCATGCCCAGATGAATGAGGTGAGCCTTTCTGGTTCGTGGTGAATAGGTGGCTGCAAGGATGACCCTTGGGCTGGTCAGTCTTGGTTTCTGGTCTGAGGACTTGAATCATAACTATGGTCCTGTCCAGGCAACTCTTTTTCTTACTCCCATCTCCCACAGTTATGAGTCTAAGATATGAGATTCCCCACTCCCACCCTCCCATGCCTATAAGAATTAAATGAACCTGGGAGAGGTTCATTGAAGAAAATTTGCTATGGACAATCTACTTGGCTCTGAGAATGAACAGCCCTAACGAGCCAGGCCCTCTTCTTGCTGGGGCAGTGCAGGTTATTGTCAGGAGCACAGGCTTAGGAAACAAGCAGAAAAATGCTGTCACATTCTAACTGGTCCTGCTTATTTAACTCCTCCAAGCACCAGCTTCTGCATCTGTAAGGAAATGAGAGAGTATATGATGGCACCAATTACAGAATCTGGCAAATAATAAGAACTCAATAAAGTGCAATTCTGTTTCTATTATTATTATTATGTTGCCTAACCAAATGAGGCCCATGGAATCCTTCCTTCCCTCTGATTCATCTGCGGTGAATGCTGATTCAGCCTTTGTATGGAAGGAGTGACACGAGCTGCCCTTAATTTGCCATGGGATGCAGGACACCCATATTATCCGTATCCTCTGGAAAACAGTAAGGTAGTGTAAGTACAATCGTCAGTGGCTCCTGAGATATCTGACATCCAGGAAAATTAGCTCAAAGAACAGAAGGTCTAATGAGTAGAGAGAGAGGAAAAAAGTATGGACCTCCAGAGATGCTAATATTTCATGTACAAGTTTGATAATGAAAAATATGTTCCCTTGTGTTGCTGTGTTTTGCTAAAAACATTTATTAATAGTACCTACTTTTTATTTTTAAATCTGAACTACAAACTATGTACTTATTAGAAGTATCTCACACCAATAGCCCTCACATCTGCATAATATAGAGATAGAGATGATAGAGATAGAGACAGAGACAGAGACACAAACCCTTTGCCCATGCAGGAATGCCTTGCTAAGGATGTATCCAGAAAATGAAACAGTGGTTAACATCCCAAATGTTCTTTTCTAGACTCCCACAGCAGTTATTATCTGTTCTTAGTACTCCATAAGCCATGCAATGTCTAATTGCAACTTTTCCATTGACCTAGACAGACAGACCAACAGACACTCCTCTAGGAATGGCCCATTTGATTCCAGTACTTTTTAAAACCACTTTCAACTGCTGAGATGTTTTCCCACTTTTCCTCTGGAGATATGACCACAGTCTCCTCCCCTGCTTCTGCCTCCTGTTTGGCCACCTCTCGTCTTTCTCTCATATAACCCTTTTAATCCTGCAGCCAAACATAGGACTAGCCCTTTTTTCTAGTCATTACAGGTTTCTCCTGTTTCCCACCAGTTCTTCTCCTAAGTACCCTGAAAATTAGTGGTTTAGGTTGACCATGAAAAATCAGGACTATTTTATCCTGGGATGTGTGTGTAGAGGGGGTGTGGAGAAGGGATGGGGGTGATAAATGGGAACATAGCGCCAACCCGGGCAGCAGCCTTAGTTTCATATGCTCAGTCACAATAGGGCAGCACAGGGTGTTTTGTTCTCTGTCTAGCTGCTTCTTCCAGTAACGTGTGGAACAAATGTCTCTTTTGGACTATGGATGAGGTAGCGTGGATAGGTCTGTAGCATCATTGCATTTGGACTCTCAGCTGGTTTTATTTCCTATTGAACCTTTAATGGAAACGCATACACAGCAAGTCAAGGCCTGTCCCTTTTCCCTTTTTTCTTTTTTTTTTTTTTTTTTTTTTTTTTATTTCTTCCAGGAGTGCTGATGATAAGGAAAGCGATGTCTAAATCTTCTTAATGGTGTTTATGCAAGCAGTTTTGCTTAGCTGCAGACTGCACAGCCCCCTCCCCTCCCATCGCCCTGCTAATATTGCTGCTTCATTCCTTTCCCTGTTGGCTATTACTATGGACTACAGCAAATCTAAAACTAAATAATCCCCTTAGTGTCAAGTTTTCGGGGCTGAGCAAATAAATCTAACGAAATGCATTATCTAGGCAGAGGAAGCTGTTGTAAGGGGAAAAAGATGAAAGCTATTTTATTTTAAGGCAGAGAATAAACCGTCGATCGTTTGGGGCTCAATCATAATTTTAAGTATTGTTACTTTATTTTACTTAACTATTGTACATGCCCTTTTTTGATTGTAATTAAAAACCCTGTAAAGCTTCTAAAGGCCAGAATTAAAGGGGGTGGGGGGTGGAAAATGAGGATCTCATGAGAGAGCTATGCAAATTCCTTCCAGTCCAGATAGTTTCAATGTTCTGACGAGGCCAGGGATACTGTGACTAAACAAAGGAGTCTTCTTTTCCTCTCTTTTGCATCCTGTCACACCTAGGATGGAGATAGGAGCAACAGCAAAGGCACTGGCAGAACAGAGAAATGGATAGCATTATTTATTTAGGAGAAGAAATCCCAATCTCTCTATTGTCTGCTGGGTGAAGCAGCTTTCTGTCCTGAGAGAAAGGAGGAGTGCCCACACCCTGTCTCCCCACGTCCGGGCCAGTTGAAAGGTCTAGCAGGACCATGGGTAAGTATCCAGGTGAGCCAAAACTTCTCTACAAGGTAGGCCTTGTCTACCAAGGTACCCCTAGCTCCTTATTCTGTCGGCTCTTGCTAGTTTAGCTTTTTCTTAAAAACCCCCAGAGAGGCCCAGTTCAGTGAAGCTTGGTCTTTGAGCTTCATGACTCTAGAACCAGTGAGTTGTGCTCAAGATGGGTGAAAATGGTCACCAAATGACCTGTGCCCACTTATTTATTTATCCATTTATTAATTCATTCTTCAAAAAATCTGAGCATTAACCCAGTTCCCGACATTGCTGTGGGCACCGGGGTTATATAGCAATGAATAAAACAAAGTCCTGCCCACATGGAGCTTATACTGCAGAGAGGGGAGACAGAAAACAAAAAAAAGCATAGATAAATAAGGATTTTTTCCAAGTGTTATGAAGAAAAATTAAGCAGAGTAAGGATGATAGGAAGAGACCAAGAGATCAGGAAAGTCCTCACATTATTCATTCGATAGTCTTAAGGGAGCACTTACTAGAACCAGGCCCTGTTCCAGGTTCTGGGAATACAACAGTGAACAAAATAGACAAATTTCAGGCCCTCGTTAAGTTTATATTCTACCAGGGGGAAGTATCAATAAATACAACATGTAAAATATGTGCTGGGTTGTCTGTTTGCTCTCGTGACAGTTTCTTTGTATAGAACCTTTTTAATTTGATCAGGTCCCGTTTATTTATTTTTGTTGTTGCTGTGATTGCCTTTGGGGTCTTCTTTGTAAATTCTTTGTCTAGGCCAAGGTCTAGAAAAGTATTTCCAACATTTTCCTCTAGAACTCTTATAGTTTCACGCCTTAGGTTTAAGTCTGTTATCCACTGTGAGTTGATTTTTGTGAGAGGTGAAAGGTGTGGATCCTGTTTCAGTCTTCTAAATGTGGCTATCCAGTTTTCCCAGCACCGTTTATTGAATAAGGATTCTTTTCCCCAGTGTATATTTTTGTCTGCTTTGTCAAAGATTTCAGACAACCTACAGAATGGGAGAAAATAGTCACATGTTACACATCTGATAAAGGGCTGATAACTAGAATCTATTTAGAACTCAGGAAAATCAGCAAGAAAAAAATCAAACAACCCTATCAAAAAGTGGGCAAAGGACATGAACAGAAACTTTTCAAAAGAAGACAGAATAATGGCCAAAAAACATATGAAAAATGCTCAACATCTCTAATCATCAGGGAAATGCAAATCAAAACCATAGTGAGATATCACTTATCTCCAGTGAGAATGACCTTTATCAAAAAGTCCCAAAACAATAAATGCTGGCATCGATGCAGAGAGATAGGAACACTCATACACTGCTGGTGGGACTGTAAACTAGTGCAACCTCTGTGGAAAGCAATATGGAGATACCTTAAAGAGATACAAGTAGATCTACCATTTGATCCAGCAATCCCATTACTGGGCATCTACCCAAAAGAACAAAAGACATTCTCTAAAAAAGACATCTGCACTCGAATGTTTATAGCAATACAATTCACAATTGCAAAGATGTGGAAACAACCCAAGTGCCCATCAATACATGAGTGGATTAATAAAATGTGCTGTATGTATTCCATGGAGTACTATTCAGCTATAAGAAACAATGGTGATATAGCACCTCTTATATTCTCCTGGACAGAGCTGGAACCCATTCTACTAAGTGAAGTATCCGAAGAATGGAAAAATAAGCACCACATGTACTCACCATCAAATTGGTTTTAACTGATCAACACCTAAGTGCACATATAGAAATAACATTCATCGGGCCTCAGGCAGATGGGAGGGGGGAGGATGGGGATGGGTACATACATACATAATGAGTGTGATGTGCATCATCTAGGGGATGGACACACTTGAAGCTATATGTAACCTAAACATTTGTACCCCCATAATATGCTGAAATAAAAAAATAAAAATTAAAAAAATAAAAAAAAAAAAGACTGATTTAAAAGAAAAAAAATACGTGCCAGGAAAAAATTAAAGCTTAAGAAGAAAGGGAATAGAGAATGGGAAAAATTGCAATTTTAGCCAGGTGATGTCTGAGCAGAGACCTGAAACAAGAGAGGAAGTGAACTGCATGAATACCTGGGAGTAGAGTGTTCCAGACTGAGAAAACAGCCAATACGAAGGCCCTGAGGCGGAGCCCACACTTGGCGTGTTGCAGGAACAGCAAAGAGGCCAGGGTGGCTGCAGCAGACCCAGTGAAGGCAAGGAAGTAGCACTAATAGGATGCCAGGCAAAGTGAGCTCCCCAGCTCTGTGATCCCAAGGCCTATGCACTTTCTTCTGTCCTTGTGGCCGTCACTGTTTGTCCATGACTATTTATGCATCTGTCTCCTACATCACAAAGACAAATGTCTTTTTATCCTATGAACCCTTAGCACTTGGCACAATTAGATGAAAAGTGAAATGAAAGAATTACATTCAGCCTTTTTGTTCTGCTTCAAATTTAAATATATTCTCTTTATGAGAAAAATTCCTTTCCACAACTTACCTAAGAATCTCTCTATATACTGGAGCTTCAAATTCAACCTCCCTTACTTTTCTGTGTAGAAAGGCTCCTCCTCAAAGAAAGAAACCTGTTACACAATTAATAAAGTCTTATTGATTTACTGAAGAATAGCACCCATAAGTGATTCTGAAATGCTGTCTCATTAGGGAAATTGGGTGCATGATTTTTTATGGCTTGGAAAATCTCAGGATGGCATGTGAGAAGAGTGCCAAGTCTTTGGGTTAGTTATTTTCTTAAGATGAGGGTTGATGCAAGCAAAGTGAGATTCTGCTCAAAGAAGGAAGGGTTATAGTGTAAGACATTCTGCAAGTGAAACTGCATAACTGATGGGAAGGCTTGTTCTGGTTGCCATCGCTTTTATTGGGTTGGTGCAAAAGTAACTGTGGTTTTAATATTGTTGAAATTTGCCCCTTGATACTGGAGTACATTCTTAAATAAATCTGGTTATATTATACATCATTTTAATGTGCATTTCTCACTTTATGTTTTTTTGCTAATGACTTATTACTTGCTGTTTATTTTATACTTATTTTAGACTATGGAAATGATGCTAGACAAAAAGCAAATTCCAGCAATTTTCTTATTCCAGTTCAAAATGAGTCATAGAACAGTGGAGACAACTCACAACATCAACGCATTTGGCCCAGGAACTGCTAACGAACATACAGTGCAGTGGTGGTTCAAGAAAGAAGTTTTGCAAAGGAGACGAGAGCCTTGAAGACGAGGAGTGCAGTGGCTGGCCGTTGGAAGTTGACAACGACCAATTGAGAGCAATCGTTGAAGCTGATTCTCTTACAATTACACAAGAAGTTGCCAAAGAACTCAACGTCAACCATTCTATGGTCGTTTGGCATTTGAAGCAAACTGGAAAGATGAAAAAGCTCAATAAGTGGGTCCTCATGAGCTGACCGCAAATAAAAAAGATCGCCGTTTTGAAGTGTCATCTTCTCTACTTGTACACAACAACGAACCATTTTTCGATAGGATTGTGACGTGTGACGAAAAGTGGATTTTATGTGACAACCAGCGATGGCCAGTTCAGTATTTGGACTGAGAAGAAGCTCCAAAGCATTTCCCAAAGCACTTCCCAAAGCCAAACTTGCACCAAAAAAAGGTCATGGTCACTGTTCAGTGGTCTGCTGCTGGTCTGATCCACTACAGCTTTCTGAATCCTGGCGAAACCATTACATCTGAGAAGCATGCTCAGCAAATTGATGAGATGCATCAAAAACTGCAACACCTGCAGCCAGCATTAGACAACAGAAAGAGCCCAATTCTTCTCCACGACAACGCCTGACCGCCGTCGCACAACCAACGCTTCAAAAGTTGAACGAATTGGGCTACTAAGTTTTGTGTCATCCACCATATTCACCTGACCTCTTGCCAACTGACTACCACTTCTTCAAGCATCTCGACAACTTTTTGCAAGGAAAACTCTTCCACAACCAGCAGGATGCAGAAAATGCTTTCCAAGAGTTCATGGAATCCCGAAGCACAGATTTTTATGCTACAGGAATAAACGAACTTATTTCTTGCTCATAAAAATGTGTTGATGGCAATGGTTTCTATTTTTATTAATAAAGATGTGTTTGAGCCTAGTTATAATGATATAAAATTCATGATGCGAAACTGCAATTATTTTTGCACCAACCTAATACAAGGTAAGTGACTTCTGATTGCTTTAGTTTTTCCTTTCTTCTCTATTTACTGTCCCTTTAGACAGGACCACTGAGAGAGCCTTGTAGAGAAGTTTCAGAATTTCTCTCCAAACCCTGAACACAGAGTTCTGAGAGGGACACAGCCCAGGTGGAAAGTTAGAGATCTGCATTTCTCATATCATGGCAATACCACTCCAAGACTTCTGGGAGATTTAAACAGGTTGTTTGGCCCAGCAGGGCTGCAGACTACTGCCTATGAGAATCTCCCATGAGAAGGCTTACATTCTGCCTATGCAGCCTCAGAGACAAGAGAAAAGGAGGTATACAGTAAGACATCTTGGTTTACTTTTTATTCTGAAATAATTTTAAGACTTCCAGAGAAGTTACAAAAAAATAGTTCAGAGAGTTTAGACATATGCTTCATCCAGCTTCCCTTAATGTTAACAACTTATATAACCATCACACAATTATCAAAACTAGGAAATTAATATTGGTACAACACTTGTCAACCAAATTACAGATCTTATTTGAAGGAAATTTCTGTTTAAGGCAGATTTTTCTGATCAGTGTTAAACTATGGCAACAGCAAAATTCAGCATCACAGTAAAAGTTCTACCAGCATCTATTGCTGCATAACAAACCACTAGATACGTAGTGGCTTAAAACAACAGTTTTTTTTAAAATTATTATTATTACAACCCATGATCCTGTAGGAAAATTGGACAGGGTGTAATGGGGATAACTCATCCCTGGGGCCTCAGCTACGAAGACTCAAAAGGCAGGGGCTGGAACTGGGGCTGGCCATGGAGCAGTCTCTATTTCCACACTACCTCTCCACATGGCTGGCTTAAGCTTCTTCACAGTTTGGTGGCCTTGGGGTAGTTGAGCTTCTTTCATGGTGGCTCAGGGCTCCATGAGGAAAGAAGCAGAGACTGACAGTCCTTCTAAAGGCTGTGTCTGGGACTGGCATTGCATTACTTTCACCCTACTCTATGGGTTGAAGCAGACACAGGCAAACCCAGATTCAAGAGGAATGCACAAAGGCCCCCTCTTGACTGGAGGAGTGTCAATTTTATTTTGCTTCAGGTAACAACTGTATCCACTAATTTTATGTCTTGGAGAGGGGCAAATTACAGCAGATTCCTTTTGCTCTGATAAGAGTCATTTGGGAAGCCTTCATCCTTTACTTCGGGGGAAGAAGGTAATAAACCATCTTCCACATGGCTTAGTAAAATCTAAGCTGCTGATTGATATCCAGAGGTCTGAAGGTCCAGCAATTCCTTACAAGGAACCCCAGGATTTTCTGGGAAATAAGGTTGACAGTTAAGAAATACAGTGGGGATGGATGACAGTGATTCTGGCCAAAGTCTGTGGATAAAAAAGGACATCCAGGTCCCCAGAAAGGAGCTTACAATGAGGAAAGGGCATTTGGACTAGTGACCCAGGCCACACCTGAGCCTATAGTTTTGGGTGGGAAAAGACTGGTTCTGGCAGACACTTTGGACACAGCCATCCCAGAATAACAACTTTGCTCTAAAAGTAAAGATTAGTCATGTATGTGTGTCATGGAGAGGTCATCACCCTAGCCTGTCTGGCATCTGTACCAGTGAAAAATTCAGGGCGGCAGTGGACAAGGATCCACTGGCGAGGCCCTTTCACCTAGCAATACGTTGTGGCAGAGATAGAAACAAGAGACAGAGTACTGAGTTCCTCTCTGCCTGGAAATTAGAAGTAGGACTTAGTCCTCAGGGGTTTTGAACAATTCTGGAGAGGAGAGAAAGGTCTTAGGAAAGAGATACTGCACTTCCTGCTCATTAAGAGTCCAATGGTACATATATAACTAACTGGAAAATTTGAAGTGATGTGGCCTTTTTTCTGTCCTAAGAAAGTAAAGCAGGTCAATGAATGATAACAAGAGTCAACAAACATTTTTTTGTAAGCACCAGGTAGTAAATATTTTAAGTTTGTAGGTGGAATGGTTTCTATCACAACTGCTCAACTCTGCCATTGTAGCACGAAAACAGCTACAGAAAATATGCAAACAAATGAGTGTGACTACATTCAATAAATTTTATTTATAGACACTGGAACACGAATTTCATAAAATTTTCACATGTGACAAAATATTCTTCTTTTGATTTTTTTCTCAACCATTTAAATATGGAAAAACCATTCCTAACTCACAAGCTATACAAAAATAACGAATCAACCAGGTTTGGCCTGTGGGTCATAGTTTACCAGTCCCTGAAAAGATTATATTTATTTGAATTTTTTTTTTACTTAATAGGATGTTAAACAATATATTATTATCTTATTCAAGAAATCTAAAGGCAGGCAGTTCCTGTGTTGATTAATTCAGAAGCACAAGGATTCAGGCTCTAAATCATTTAGTGCTGCCATCACTATTGGAGTCGTGAGATCAAGTGCCAAGGAGGCTGCAGTAGCATCAAGCATCACCGCCCTACCAGTGGCTCTCAAATTTCAGTATGCATCAGAGTCACCTGGAGAATTTGTTAAAACATAGTACCTGATTCCACCTCCAGAATTCCTGATTGAGGAGATGGGGGAGTGGAGGGATTTAACTGAGAATTCACCTTTTTTTCAGTTCTCATGGCTAAGATGTATTACTGTAAAACAATGATATAAAGCAAAAAAAAGGAAAAGGTACAGGGAGCAAAGTCAGGAGGAAACCAGGCACAAGCTCCAAGAATCCTCTCCCAGTGGAGTCACACAGGATGCATTTAATCTCTGCAGCAATTAAGTGTCATCCACATGTATAAAATATTGTCTACTGGGGAAGCTCATTAGAGATTCAGAGCCCAGAGTTTCCAATGGAAGCTAGTCACATAGGCTTCCTCTGCCTAGCATATACTAAAATTCCAGAGACCCAAAGGGAAAGCAGGTATTCAGCATAAACGACATTGTTTGTACTAACAGTTTAGGCACAGTGAGCCATTCTGATCAGGAGGTGGTGGGAATGCTCCTAAAATCCAAGTTTCTATACACCAAAAAGAGCTAACTCTGCAAGCAGAACCCTCCAAGGAAAGCAGTCTCAGGCCTGCCATGTTAACTTTTGAGAATTTATTTTAAGCCCCAAGCTTAAGTTCCCACATGGTGCTGATGTTCAGGTTTGGGGACCACACTTTGATAACCACTGGTTTAACATAAACCCCGAGTCAGGAAGCAGGCAGGTATGAGACAGGGGCTTTCTCACTGTGGACTTTCACTTTTATATGGGGGAGAAGTCCTTCTTGAATCCCCCTTATCATAAAGTCTTCTCTGTATGTTTTTTTCTTTTTCCAGAAGTGGTTCATATGCCCACTTGAAAGCCAATCATTGGCTTAATCATCTCCTGAAGCTGGACAAATGACAATCCAACCAAAGGTAAGTTTCTGTCACAGCATCGATAGATAGGGTTTCTATTTCTAGAACTGAGCCAAGTCCTGTCTCTGCAATCTCACAGGCTGTGAGGTAAATAAAAGCAGGAATCTTTAGGTTGAGAGCCCTTTACCATGTCAGTTGGTGATCTCCTGAGATGTGGCAAAGTATTCTTCCCTGTGTTTTCATTGCTCCATGATGCCAGGTGACTTTTCTGTACTACTTGGGGTAGAAGAGGAGATCAGATCTGAATCATATGAATGATTTCATCAGCCTTTCTTTAATACTTTGCCTAAGAGGACTTGATTTAGGTTTTATCATTCTCTAGAAAGTTTTCTGTGAACACATAGGCACAGTTAAGTATTTGGTCTCTCCAAATATTAAAACTGGAATGAGTCTAGTCCAAGAACCTCAGCTTCCAAATTAAGAGAGTAATCATAAATAATTAATAAAGAATTATCACATTATGTTATTTATCTGTCTTCAACAGGCTCCAAATGCTTCACTAACATTTTTACAAATATTTCCCAAATCCTACCTTACTTGAATTATATTGGATTGAGTATGATCAGATAATTTCCTCAAGGCCATACAATGAAGCGAGAGTCATGAGGTTTTAAAATGTCTACCCAAGAAATATTCTGTAGTGAATTAACTGTGTGTCTCATTACTCAGAGGACCCGAAGATCACTCCACTAGGAAATAACAATCCCATAAATTAAGAATCAGTATGGACTGAACTCCCCAGAAACAGTATAAAATCCTAGGAAGGCTGGCCCTGCTAAATTATCCTGACTGCCCTTCCAGTTTCATTTTTTTGTCCTTCTTGAACTTGAAGACAAACATTATCTATTATTTCTAGCAAACTGACTTTTTAAAAATGTAAAAGACTATACCATGACTTCCTTCAAAGAGAAAGATCACAGAAGTAGCCAGCAAGGAAGGTAATGAATACTGCTCATATTTTGAAAAATAGTGCCAGCTGTTCTTCATTATAATAAAACAGGCACGAATTAATCCCACACCTCTGAAAAAGAGAAAGATTACATGGTCACTGACTCTGATAAAGGTTTAGGTAACTGGGGAGATGCTTTGGTTACCAAAGATTTATCTCTTTAAGAGAAGAATCTGATCTATTTCTTTAAAACTCTTTCTAGCTTAGAATAAGATACCACATTAAACAATTTAGAGCTGTAAGCAAGAAAAAGATTACGTCCTAAGCCAATTTGCCTTTCTTCCACTTGAAATTCCAAATATACAACTGAAGGCTGGGTTGGTATTTGCTATTTGTTCTCACAATGAAGTAGCTTGCTAAGTCAAACCACAGAGCAGGCTTCAGTTCCAAATAGGGTTTAATATACAGAAACTTTCCCCCAAAGGTAGAAAGTTATATCTGCTGAGGAAAGCCTACTGGAATAACCCAAATACCTAAAACCTATTATTTTTTTCAGCAAAAACTGAGATCTCTGATGTCACCTCAGCACAAAGACTCAAATTTGAAATTAAGATAAAATGGGAGCCTAAGTCCCTGCTGTGACCTCAGGCAGGCTGACAAATTCGGTGTAGCATGGTTACAGGTGCACTCGCTAAGCTTATCCATTGCAGGCATTACTAATTAATCAAAGAACTATTTACTGCTGCCCACATGACAACCTCAAAATCTTTCCCATCACAAGCCTTTACATATGCACTGTCCAATTTGGTAGCTGTTTAGCTATAACCACATGTGGCTGTTGAGCACTTGAAATGTGGCTGGTCTGAGTTGAGCTGTAAAACTCACTGGGTTTTGAAGTCTTAGCTCAAAAAAAAAAAGTAAGTAAAATATTTCATTAATAATTTTTAAATATTGATTATGTGTTGAAATGATAGTAGTTTAGATATCTTGAGTTAAATATATTTTTAAAATGGCAGTTTCTTTCTACCTTTTTAAAATATGGCATACAGAAAATTTTAAATTATGTATGTAGCTCACTTTTATGTCTCTTGTATTTCTACTGATGGCACCGCTCTAGACAGCCACTCGCCAGGCAGTCAGAACTGGCACACAAGATGGAAACTGTTTGCTATGCCAGGTCTGAGGTGCAGTGTCATGTTTTCCCTGTTATGTAGCTAAACAGAGATTTTCCACCCTATTTTTTAAAGAGCATTTTATTAGAACAGTTGGTCACAAAGCATTTTTAAAATTTGAAATGGAAAGATAATATCATATTGCAAATAACTTTACAAGTTTGGGGATTAAATCATAGATCTGGAGAGTGATGAAAGGGACCATGAGGATAATTTTGCAGAGACTTCATGCTTCATTGATTAGGGAGTTACGGCCCAGGTAAGGAAGACATTTTCCTAAAGTCATGCAAGGCTCTTTGAATCCAGACCCCCACTTCCAGTGCTCTCCACTGTTATCCCAGCAATGCAGAATTGTTTTGACTCATTGGAATTCCTAATGTTATCTGTAGACAGTGACCAGGTGGTTTTGTAACACACTGCACTTTTCTCAACTCAACGTCGGAAGTCCTTGTCATGGTTCTTGTTTAATATCCTGTAGCCCTTTCATTCTCTGAGTCCTTCCAAGAGGCCAGAGAACAATATAGTTTGTCTTTCCACCGTCTCTTTGCCCCAGTGACTCCTTGTTTGTAGCCACAAAATGAAGTTCACATAAGTGTTCTTGTACTGGTTTCAGAGCATGGGCCACCAGGACTATTTTCCAATTACATGCTTTCCTGCAAGTTATCCAGTTTAAATAAAAGGGGGAATACACATCTCACTCCTTGGCTTTTTTTCCTTCTGTCAGGATAGTTTCAACCCATGGAAATTAATGACCAATGGCAGTGTTTCCAGTGGTTCCCTTGGCAACAACTCCATCACAAACTTTCTTCTACCACAAACTTCTTGCTGTTGAAGAGACTGTGTGTCCATTTCTAGCAAAGAAAACTTTCTATAGTAACATGTTAAACGGTTTAGGAGAGGTTTGGGGACAGTTTTTTTTTTTCTTGGTTTTCTTTTTCACTAGGTTCATCCCATCTATTTTGTCAAGACCTGAAGACCTGAGGATCTCAGGGGAATAAAGACATTTCTCTCACCTTGTTTCCCCTTGGACTAATTACCTAGGAGGATCTCCTCTGTGCTGAAGAAGGTCCGATAGATTTGGCAGGAGACACTTGTGACACTATCAGCTGGGGCTTAAAATTGGAGTTAGGAGTAAGGGGCAAAAATTTTTTTAAAGGAACAAAGCATAGGTATTTTTTAAGATGCTGATTTAGTGGGTTATTGAAAATGCTGCCCACATAGCCTTTTAACCCTCAAAGATATCAGATAACTTTTTTCTTGCAGTGAGATGAAGTGGCTGTCATTATCTCCGAAGGTCTGTATCATATTGGAATCTGTCAGTGCAGGTCAGGGAGTCCGCGGTGCTCTGGGCCCAGCTCGGGGACTGAATTACATTTCCCCGACACAATGGCTGCAGAATGGGTGGGTGCTTTGTCATTTAAACTGCATAAAGAGGCAGAAATTGATTTTTATTGTGGATCTTCATATCTAATAAAGCTCCAAGGGGCTCTTTTCTTCTCCGATTGAATAGCCATTGAATGCTTTCAATCTAGTTCTGTGTTTCATGCCTAAACTGAATAGCGGGAAGGCAGAAAATAGATGGGGGAAAAGAGGCCAAGTCACTTTCCAGATTGAAAAGGATATGGCAGAGAAATAAATAAAAAAAATAAAATAAAATAAAACCATTTGGAAAAGCATTTAAGTGGAAAGGGGAACTTTCTTGATGCTCTGGGGGGAAAATTGCTTTTTGAGGGTACGTGTGTGCATATGTGTATGTGTGCACACACGTGCAAATCCACTTGTAGGTGTGTGTGGGCAATTGGAATACTTTTTGTGCAAGTGTAAAAATCTGTTTATGGTCAACCCGGCCACAGCTAAAGTGCTAACCACAAACTTACCTCTCAAAGCCTCCTCTGCCTACCTTCAGGGCCCCAGCCCAGAGACGCAGCAAAACAGGCTCCAGAGCAGAGTGTGGAGCAGCAGGTCCTGTTGCAAAAGGAGGAATTGCTATTGCTATTGTTCCTTCTGTGAGGGTTCAGGAACATTCTGAGCCCCAGATTCTAATCTGATGCATGAAGAAGTTTGTTAATCTCTCAGTTTAATAATCTAGAAAAGAATTAAAATTCTTCCATACACCTCCACCTGCTAAATCTTGACTTTCTCTTTACAGGGCTTCTTAGGACATGCAGTTATTAAGGGCTCTTTGAGTTTTTACCCTAGTCAGTCTCCTAAAAGCAGCCTGATGCTTCAGAGCTATGTGAATGTCTCTGCTTTCAATCATGGACCCAGATATCCAATTCAATGAAAGTATACCTGACACCTTCTCTAACCATAGCCCTACATTAAGCTATAATGTTCTCTGGTCTAGATAGCCACACTTTTCATGTTTGCCTCCCCAGTATCCATTCTACCTTCTTCTGGCAATAGCCCCCAGTGTTTATTCAGGGATTCCCCTCCCCCCTCTCTCAGGCCAGTGATCTGAAAGGGATTAACCACTGTCTCCAACCCTAAGCAAATTAGTCCATCATTTTCCTCTGGTCACCTTGATTGGTCGAGGGGGAAGCAAGTGACCTAAATTCGTCTAATCAGAGTAATACATTTGGAGGAACTAGGAGAAAAAGATTCTCTTATCCTGGACTGGAACATGGAGGCTGAGAAGCTGGAGCTGTTGCCACCAAGTTGACCACATGGAGGGATAGCCCCCCAGACAACAGAGCCAGCACACAGAGAAGAGTAGAACCCAGCTGAGAACTGGAGCAAATTCAAGAATCCCTGGATCTAGTTTTACCTGAAGCCTAGAACTATCCCTACACTTTATATTGAAATGAATTGATATATTCCCTTTGCACTCAATTTAGTTTGCTTTGAGTTTGGTTCTTTGCAAAGAAAAAAGATTTTACTTATGCAGTAGATAACTATTATTTGTAGAAAGAGTTTTAAGACTCAGTTTAGAAAATACTTTTCACGTACATAATATCATTTAACGTAATCATGTAAATACCTTTGTGTAGTAGGATCTTTCTATCTAATAAACCTTAAAAAATCTCTTTTCAGATAAAAATGCCACATTTCAAAAATGATGAAACTGTGATATAGAGAGGTTGTAACATCCCAAATTGGAATACCAAAATCAGCATTTCTAAAACCAGATTCCTCCTTTGTTTCCTTAGACTCACTCCTGCTCCTGTGAGCTCTGTTTCAGATGGGCATGTCCGTCCACTTAGGAGTCTAAATAAGAACCCCAGGAGCAAACAAGACTCCTTCCTTTATGGCATCTCCCACTCACAATGAGTCACCAAATCCCTAGGTTCTACCTCCTTCGCAGCCTTGGAACTTGCCCCTTTCTTTGGTTTTTGCCACCATACAGATGATCTCCTCTTCCTCACATTCAATGGTGACCTCCTAACCACTGCCGTTTTTCTATCTCACCCCACTCCACTTGGTCCATTCTTCTCATGGCTGTTGGAGGTAGGTTTCTGAAACTGAACCTTATTCAGGTGCCTTCTGCACTTAAAATCCTTCCCTGGCATTCCAGGAGGCTTAGTATTTATTTAAAACTTAATTCCCTGGCATAATGTTTTTCTATTTTCCCCATTTTCACATCATGACCCAGCGCGCGCGCGCGTGCGCGCGCGCGTGCGCGCGCACGCACACACACACACACACACACCATAATCATTGAAACATTATATTCAATGTAATACTTATCCTTCCTATGCAAGATATTTTTTTGATTTTCCATTCTATTCTGTTCTATATTATATTCAATGTAATACTTATCCTTCCTATGCAAGATATTTTTTTGATTTTCCATTCTATTCTGTTCCATTTCATTCTGTTCTATATTTCTCTTTAAAAGGTTGGTCATGACTCTCTCAACAGGATTTCTTAACACAGGGTCAAAGGGCACTTAAACAGGGGCTGTGAATATATTTCAGAGGGTTCATAAATTTTAATGGAAAAATTTACATCTTCATATTCACTAGGTGAAACTAAAATTTAACGTTTCCTTTTGTTATTAGTGTGAGCAACAAACTACAGGCCTTATTAGCTATACCTGTGAATTTATCCCCAATAGAACTCACAGATGTGTTAGGCTCATTGAAAATATCTTGAAATAGTGTTTATGCTCACCGGAATTCTTCCCTCCTCTTTTAACTATGCTTTCCTCTTGGCCTTTCCTTCTGTCATTCGCCATGTTCTGTATATTTCTGGTCTGTGGCATAACTGTATGTGTGCTCAAACTCAAACACAAATACACACACATATGAAGCTCACACACATATGTGGTTGTGAGCACATTACTACATATATTCACTCATCTTTTCAAACTCACACATACACACTCTTTCACACATGGTCACACAACTATTTACAACTATACTCGTACCTATGAATATATATAATTCTTAAACCTACTCGTACCTATGAATATATGTAATTTCCCAGTTTTGCTTCTGAGAAAGAATCCTCAATTAGTTTACCTCTCTTCAATATGCCCCAGGGATTAAGGGTCTTCCCAAAGTCATTTCTCCTTTAAGACATTGCTGGGAGCAACAGTCTGGTTCCCCCGAATCCCACTATGACCATGAATAATAAGTGGTCCAGAGAGACATACAACAAGGTCAGAGAAAAAGGGTTTTAATTCCAGTCAGCCACATCAGTTGAACTAGCATTCATTTTTAATATTTGGTTCTAATTTATTATAACTTTAGTGTTGTAAACATTTTTGTAAGTAACATTTATTTTGGATGGAAAAATGGGGTGAAAATACATACAGGATACTAACAGTCATTAACTTTTTTGTCACATGGACTCTTTTGAGAGTCAGTGAAAGTTATCAGCTGTCCCCTCAGCTGCCACCCGGGGCTGAAGTATGTGATCCCCAGCTGCCTGTTTGTGGCTGCTGCCACTGAAAGCAACCCCACCCTCCCCAACAACAGGGCTACAGCACAGCCACTACTGCCCCCTGCCAGGCATTCCCCCAGGAGTCTGGTGATCACCCGACCCATGCATACCACAGCCATTGCCTGCACACAGCACTGAGGGCTTGAGGACTGGCTCAGCTCCACCCAGTGCTCTACCCATCCAACATTGCTGGCACCTGAACACTCTCAATCTGCCACCACCACCACAGCTGTACCCTACAGGCCTGGGGACTGGCCTGCCCAGCTTGCCACAGCCACTAACATGTCTCACCACTGCTACTTCCAATGTCCTTGCAATGTTTGTTGCCCAGGGACCCAAGGACCTGCCCACTTGCCCAACCCCCTGCTACCACTCCTGGCACCCAAGCAAGCCACCTGGAGGCCCAAGAATGAGTCTACCTGGACAAGCTGACACTGGTGCCAGCGTATGCTGCTTTGGGGCTCAAGATTAGGTACATTCAGCCCTCCACTGGAACCACGGGGCCTGAGGACCAGCCTTCCTGACATCTTCATCCCCAGCAAAACTTCACCATTGCCTTCACTAACAGCTACACCCTAAGCTACTGAGGAAATTACAGATACTGCTAAGGCTGTTTACAACTGAAAAAAATTATATGGAGTCTGTACTACTACACAGCTCTGGAATCAAAGCCAAAGTACCCTACCCAACCAATGCTATAGATATATCTTCAGGAAAAAGTCTTGCCCTACAAAAGCAAATTAAAAAATCAGAAGAAGGCAATTACACCAGGTGTACAGATACAAGAAACGAGAAAAAGCAAGGAAATATAACACTTCCAGAAGAACACAATAATTCTCCAGGAACAGATTCCAATGAAGAAATTTATGAAATCCTGGCAACTGAATTAAAAATAATGATATTAAAGAAATTCAGTGAGATACAGGAGAACACAGAAAAAACAATACAAATATATCATGGAAACAACTCAGGATATGAATGAGAAATTTATGAAGAGATGGATATTGTAAAAGAGAGCCAAACAGAAATTCCAGAACTGAAGAATTCACTGAATGAAATACAAAAACCTTTGACAGCTTCAATAACAGACTAGATCAAGCAGAAGAAAGAATCTCAGAACTTGAAAACATATATCTTTTGAAATAACCCAGTCAGACAAAAATAAAGAAAAAAGAATTTAAAAGAATGAACAAGGCTACATGACATAGGGAATACCATATAGTGACCAAATGTTTGCATTTTTGGTACCTCAGAAGTTGAACAGAAAATAAAAGGGATAGAAGACCTATTTAAGGCTGGGCACAGTGGCTCATGTCTGTAATCCTAGCACTCTGAGAGGCCAAGGCAGGAGGATCACTTGAGCTCAGGAGTTCAAGACCAGCCTTAGCAAGAGTGAGACCCCATCGCTACTAAAAACAAAAATGTAGCCAGACGTGGTGGCATGCACCTGTAGTCCCAGATTCTCATAAGCTGAGGCAGGAGGGTCACTTAAGCCCAGGAGTTTGAGGTTGCTGTGAGCTAGGCTGATGCCACAGCACTCTAGGCAGAGGCAACAGAGCGAGACTCTGTCTCCAAAAAAAAAAAAACCAAAACAAACAAACAAACAAACAAAAACCCCACAAAAAACATAAAACCCTATTTAATTAAATGATAGCTGAAAATTTCTCAAGTCTAGCAACAGATTTAGACATCCAGACACAAGAAGCTTTGAGATGCCCAAACAGATACAATGCAAAAAGTTCTTCTCCATGGCACATTACAATCAAACTGTCAAATCAAAGACAGAGAGAATTCTATAAAAAGCAAGGGAACCCCTACCACGCTAACAGCTATTTCTCAGCATAAACCTTACATTCCAGGAGATAATGGGGTAATATATTTAAAAGTGAAAGAAAAAAACCTGTCAATAAAGGATACTAAACCCAGCAAAGTTATCCTTTGTAAAGGAAAAAGAAAAAAGGTCTTTCCCAGAAAGGCAAAACCTGAGGGAATTCATCACCAACAGACCAGTCCTACAAGAAATGTTTACAGGAGTCCTACATGTGGAAGCACAAGGACGATATTTACCATCATGAAAACATGTAAAAGTATATAACCCACTGGTAGAACAGACACACAAATGAGGAAAAGACTCAAATGTCACCACTACAGAGCACCACCAAACCACAATAACAAACAATAAGAGAATAGAGAGAAAGGAACAAAGAATGTATGAAACTACCAGAAATCAATTAACAAAATGACCAAATAAGCCCTCACATATCAATGATACCTTGATGTAAATGGATAAAATATTCTACTTAAATGATAAGGCTGGCTGAATGGCTAAAAAAATAAAATTACTCAACAATATGATGCCTACAAGAAACTCATCTCAACTGTAAAGACACATATAGACTGAAAATAAAGAATAGAAAAGATATTCCATGCAAATGAAAACAAAAAATGAATAGGAGTAGCTATTCTTAGATAAAATAGACTTTAAATAAAAAAACAGTAAAAAAGACAAAGAATGTTAAAGGATCAATTCAGCTAGAGGATATAACAATTCTAAGCATATACACACCCAACACCAGAGCACCCAGATAGATAAAGCAAATATTGTTAGATCTAAAGGAAGAACAGACTCTAATACGATAATCACCGGGGACTTTAACACACCACTGTCAGCACTAGACAGATCATTTAGACAGAAAATTAACAAAAATATATTGGTTTTAAACTGAAATTTAGACCAAACAGGACTAGCAAAAACTTCCAGAACATTTCATCCAACAGCTTTAGAATACACATTCTTCTCATTAGCACATGGAATATTCTCCAGGATAGATCATATGTTAGAACGCAAAACAAGTCTCAGAAAACTTTTTTGAAAATCAAAATCATATCAAATATCTGCTCAGATCACAATGTAATAAAAGTAGAAATCTATAACAATAGGAACTTTGGAAACTGTACAAATACATGGAAATTAAACAACGTGTTCCTGAATGACAATTGGGTCCAGGAGGAAGTTAGGAGAAAATAAAAAAAATTTCTTAAAACAAATGAAATTGAAGCACAACATACCAAAAGCATTAAACACCTACATCAAAAAAGTAGAAAGATTTCAAATAAACAATCTAATCATGCACCTCAAGGAACAAAATACAAGAACAAACCAAACTCAAAATGAAGTAAAAAAATAATAAAGTTCAGAGTGGAACTAAACAAAATTGAGGCTAAAGAAATAATATGAAGGATCCACAAAACAAACAGTTGGTTTTTTGAAAAGATAAACAAATTCAATAAACCACTAGCTAGACTAACCAAGAAAAAAAGAGACAAGACCTAAATAAATAAAATCAGAAATGAAAAAGGAGACATTACAACTGATACCACAGAAATGCAAAAGATTGTCAGAGATTATTATAAACAACTATACACTAGCAAACTGGAAAACCTGGAGAAATGTATACAAACTTGGACACATACAACCTACCAAGATTAAATTGGGAAGAAACAGAAAACCTGAATGGACCAATACAGAGTAATGAGTTGATTCAGTGATAAAATGTCTCCCAACAAAGAAGAGTCCAGGACTGGATGGCTTCACTCCTGAATTCTACCAAACTTACAAGGAAGAATTAATGCCAAATCTCCTCAAACTATTCAAAACATTAAGAGGAAAGAATTCTCCCTAACTCATTCTGTAAGGCCAGCATTACCCTGATACAAAAACAAGACAAAGCCACAACAAAGCAACAAAAATCTACCCCAGTATCCCTGATGAATATAGATGCAAAAATCGTCAACAAAATACTAGCAGGCTAAATCCAGTAACACATCAAAAAGATAATACACCATGATCAAGTGGGATTTGTACCAGGGATGCAAGGATGGTTCAACATATGCAAATTGATAAATGTGATACATCCTGTCAACAGAATGAAGAACAAAAACCATATGATCATCTGAATAGATACAGAAAAAGCATTTGGTAAAATTCAACACCCATTCATGATAAAAAAAAAAATCTCAACAAACTAGGCATAAAAGGAACATACCTCAACATAATAAAGGCATTTATGATAAACTCACGGCTAACATCACCCTGAATGCAGAAAAGCTGAAGGCCTTTCCTCGAAGAAGTGAAGCAAGACAAGGATGTCCACTTCCTTGTCCTTGTCCACTCCTATTCAAGATAGTACTGAAAGTCCTTGCCAGAGCAATCAGTCATGAAAAAGAAATAAAAGGCATCCACATTGGGAAAGAGGAAGTCAAATTTGCAGACAGCATGATCTTTTTTCTAGAAAAACATAAAGACTCCACCAAAAAACTCTTAGATGTGACAAATAATTTCAGTGAAGTTGCACTATATAAAATGAACATAGAAAAATCAGTAGTAGTTCTATACACTAATAATGTACTAGCTGAGAAAAAAATCAAGAAGCCAATCTTATTTATAATAGCTACAAACAAATAAAATATCTAGGAATAAATTTAACCAAGGAGTTGAAAGACCTCTACAAAGAAAACTACAAAGCTCTGATGAAAGAAATTGAAGAGGATGCAAACAAATAGAAAGACATCCCATGCTCACAGATCAAAAGAATTAATATTGTTAAAGTGACCATATTGCCCAAAACAATCTACAGATTCAATACATTCCCTGTCAAAATGCTAATGTCATTTTTTCACAGAAATAGAAAAACAATCCCAAAATTCATATGGAACCAAAAAAAAAAAAAAAAAAAAAAAAAAAAAAAAAAAAAAAAAAAAAAAAAAAAAAAAAAAAAAAAAAAAAAAAAAAAAAAAAAAAAAAAAAAAAAAAAAAAAAAAAAAAAAAAAAAAAAAAAAGCAATCCTGAGCAAAAAGAACAAAGCTGGAGGCATCACACTACCTGACTTCAAAATATAAGGCTATAGTAACCAAAATAGCATAGCATCGGTATAAAAATAGACATATGGACAATGGAACAGAATGAAAAACTCAGAAATAAATCCACATAATTACAGCTAACTGATTTTCAACAAAGGTACTGAGAACATATGTTGAAGAAAAGACACCCTTTTCAATAAATGGTGCTGGAAAATTGAATATCCCCATGTAGAAGAATGAAACTAATTCCCTATCTTTCACCACTTACAAAGATCAACTCAAAATGGATTAAAGACTTAAATCCAGATAAGATCCAAAACTTTGAAATTACTAGAATAAAACTTAGGAGAAACACTCCATAATGTTGGTCTCAGCAAGGATTTTTTGGATAAGACCTCAGAAGCACAAGTAACAAAACCAAAAATAGGCAAGTAGGATTACGTCAATCCAAAAAGCTTCTGTACAGCAAAGGAAATAATGAATTAAAGAGACAAGCTGTTGATTGGGAGAAAATATTTGCAAACTATTCATCTAATATCCAGAAGATACAAGGAACTCAAACATCTGAATACTAAAAAAAACAAATACTCCCACTAAAAATTAGGCAAAGGGCATGAATAGACATTTCTCAAAAGAAGATGTGCAAATGGCCAACAGGTATATGAAAAGATGCTCATCATCATTAATCATCAGGGAAATGCAAATCAAAACCACAGTTAGAATGGCTATTTATTAAAGAGACAAAAAATAACAGATGCTGGTAAGGATGCAGAGAAAAGGGAAACTCTTATACGCTGTTGGTGGGAATGTGAATTAGTACAGCCACTATGGAAGACAGTATGGAGCTTTTTCAAAAAACTAAAAATAGAACTACCATATGATCCAGAAATCCCACTAACGGGCATTTATCTAAAGGAAAAGAAGTCAGTATATCAAAGGGACACCTGTACTCCCATGTTTATTGCAGCACTATTCACAATATCAAAGATATAAAATCAACCTAAGCGTCCGTCGGTGAGCGAATGGATAAAGAAAATGTATTATATACACAATGGAATACTATTTGGCCATAAAAAGAATGAAATTATGTCATTTGTAGCAACATGGATGGAATTGGAGGTTATTATGTTAAATGAAATAAGCCAGACACAGAAAGACAAATATCAAATGTTCTCACATGTGGGAGCTGAAACAGTGGATCTCACGAAGGTAGAGAGTAGAATGATAGAAGAGTGTGTTGGTAGAGCTGGGGAATGAATAAAGGTTGCTTAATGGGTTCAAACATACAGTTAAATAGAAGGAATAAATTATAATGTTTAATAGCAGAGTAGGGTGACTATAGTTAGCAATGATGTTCTTTATATTTCAAAATAGCTAGAAGAGAGAACATGAAATGTTCCCAGCACATAGAAGTAATGAATGCTTGAGTTGATGGATATCCTAAATATCCTCACTTGATCATTATACATTTTATGCATGTAAGAAAATATCACATGTATGCCATAAATATGTACAATTAAAATTTTACATACAATTTCAAGGTGTTTTGAATCTCCTATAGCTGTACTGAATTCTAGGAAATTATTCTCCACAATTTTAACAAGGGGGTTTGTAGATTCGACATTCATGATTTTCGCAAGTTGGTGTCCCCAAGGTTCCATGGAATCTAGTCAAATCTGAGGTACTGGTTCTGTAACAGTGAATGCTGTTCTGCAGGAAGTTGGCGGCAGAAAGTCCAGCAAGTTACCAACCCCGTGAGTGAGCCCTGCTGCTGCACGCACCCACATATTTACTCCAAGTCAAGGACATGACAACCCTCAAGAAGTTATTGGACACTTTATTCCTTGTGAAAATGACTCTGAAAAGAGAATCAATTGCCAGAGCTGGTGATGGAAATGAAGAGATGGGAAAAAAGGATGGCTTCTAACTGAAACTTGGTAGTTTGGGCAGAGAAATACGTGTTATGGTATATGCTGTAATGCTATTGCTAATTTCCAATGAGCCCAGGCTCTCTCAGCCGTATGTATGTCTAGACTTGTAGGGATTACAAAAACAGATGCCTGCAGGGGCCAAGCAAGTCCCATAAATGAGTGAAGCATGGTGATGAGTCACATAGCCTCTGTAGTGTATTGTTTCTCTGAGAGAAACCTGGGAACAAGAAAGAGTCAATTCCTCCTTTCTACAAGGTGAACAACAGTGCCAGAAGAGCAATCAATGGCATGGGCACTCGGCCTCAGTGATGAGTGGTAATCAGGGAGTGGTGTGGCCTGCGAGGCGCGGTTTGTGCACACCACCTAACCTAACGGTACGGCTGCCTCGGATCTCCTGCAGATTATCATACAGTGGGAGTACAGCCCAGAATAACCACAGCCCTCAAATTTTCCGGGAGTGAGAAATCTGGGTTGTTATGTGAAGTGTACTCTTTCTCCCACAACGTTGTCTGAGCCAAGTCTGTGCCAACAAACAAAACATATATGTAAAACTGGGTCCTGCTTATGAATGGCTGTGAATAGCTGTTTCTCTCCACCCTTTCCACCTCCCCCATCAGTCCCCAGGGGAGAGAGGCTCTGTCTGGGTGCTTCCCAGTGAAAGAAGAACTGGGCACAACTAAATCTAAAGCAAGGCAAAAATGAATGTGGACAAGTTTACACAAAAGCGTGTTTTGGAAAGTGATGAATTCTTACAGACGGTTGCTACTCAAGCACCCTTACAGGGACTCAGAGGAGAATGGTTACCTTGGCCTCCAACTGGGCCGTTTTGACACCAATAACAGCCTATCTTCTAAAAATAAGAAAAGAAATAGCCACTTGAGATATTTCCTGGAGCTGCAAACTGTTCAGACAATGAAGCTCAGCAAGCTCTAACCATGGCTGTCCCCTTCAAGGTTTCACAGATTCACCAGGTATGTGATGCTCTTTCTGGCTGAGCTCTCTTTGCAAAGCTGATGCAAGATGACAGCTAATTCTCCCTGCCTTGCCCCATAAATACCTGTCTGCAAAGATAATGCAGCTCTCCCTTTAGGTGGGAGGGAAGGTCTGGGTCAGCACACCTGTGTCTGAGCTCAACATACACTACGTTCATCTTAAAAAACTCAGCATTCCTCTCTATGTCAGCACTGTTTGGAGACATCTTTCCGATTTGGATTAGGCTGCTTACGTAAAAATTGAACTATTATTCTAATTAAGCCATTCTCTTCTGCTCTCTTTCCTTCTCTTCCTCAAGTTTTCTAGCAGTCACTTCATTGTTGGAACTCCTAATTTTCCTGACCTCTTTCCTCAAGGGTGCGAGGGATTTAAAACACACTTCATCTGTATGTACTTTTAAAGCTATATACTGTAATGTAAGTGAGAAAAGTTAAAGATAATTGCAAACTATTCTTGATTTTACTAGTGTTTTATTAATAAATCTGCCTTAATCCAGGATTAAAACTGAGTGAGATTAGAGGATTTTTCTCATCTGCAGCTTGGAGCAAGAGACTCTATGTAATAAACGTGCCTCCTTGCTTGACACAAAGCCATCCTATTACAATCCTGGCAGCGCTGAGTGCAGACTGACTCCCACCTTCCCTGCAAAGCACCCATGATAGGCAAGGGGATATCTGTCCTGGTGAAAGGCCTAGGCCTCCCTCCTTCCCTCAAGGTGTCAGGACGAAGGCCTCATTCTCTTCTCCTCTGTGCTCTGTGTTGACTGTACATAACATGTGGTCTTTCTTCTGAATTTAGCATTTCATTTCAACATTATGTCACAGGGCACATTGTTCCAGGGAAGCAGGCAGTGACTAGCGTATAAAGCATCCTCTGCCTGGTGTAGCTGGCTTGCTCCACTGACGAGAGCCCCATTACCAGGGGGAAGGTCACAGGGCCTCCATTCTTATGGAAGCCATTCAGCAGTTTCCTTCTGCTCCACCATCTCTGGCTGCATGTGTAGTCTGGACCAGCTGCTGCTATGAAAATGTCACCATCCGAGGGGTAACAGGGACTCAGGGAACCTCTTTTGTGGGCAGTGGACAAGGGCTTCATACCCATAGACAAAGGATGTTACTTTATCTATTGAAGCTCACCATTAGAGGGAGAAGGTCATGCCAAGCAGAGATGACTGAAGACAAAGCAGGGCTAGGTCATCTCACAACCCAATGACTATGCACCTAATTACTTTCCTGGCCCCTACCACAATCTAAACCTTCTTGGGAAGACACATCCTTCCTTTATGTTCATTTCAAGCATTGGTATAAGCCCCTGTGTCACTTTTGATTCGTGTTTCCTGTTTTATTAATATCAGGAATCATTAGTGGCTGAATGGCATATATGTACATGTGCACCGGTGCAAGCAATGTGAACACCTGTGTGTACCTAAACTCGTCCTCCCACTCCTACTTCTACTCCAAAACCTACTAATCCAGTAGTTTTCCCAAGTATACATATTAGCTGTCACTTTCTCTACTCCTTCCTGTCCTCAGTCTTCTGTATACAATTGATCTGAAAATCCTGTCAAATTTACCATCAAAATATCTTTCAACCACCCACCCCCCATCGCTTCTCCCCACCCACCCCCCATTCCAGTTCAGACCACAGCCACCTCCCCTCTAGGTATCTCCAACAGCTTCCAGTTGGCCTCCCTGCTTCTGAAATGCTCCCTGCCTCTTATCCACTGTCACTACTGTGGCCTCATTGATCCACCGAACACAAATCTGGCCTTTCCATTTCCTTAGTCAAAAAAGCCTTCCTTGGATTCTGCTGCCCTCAGAAAGGGGTCTAAGCTCCTCAGCATGGAACACAAGAACCATCAAGATCTGGCCCTGGCCTCCATGCTGGGCTCAGCTCCTGCCTCCCATTAAGAAACATCCCATCCTCAGCCACAGACCATTCCCAGAACATATTGGGATCACTCAAGCCTTTAGACACTTAACACCTATTAGGTCCTCACCTAGAATGTGACAAGCCATCTTGTCCACATGGTGGCTTTCTAGTCTTCCTTTGAGACCTGTCTCTAAGTGCCAACTTTGCATCCCACCCAGGAAAAGCCAGCCAGACCTGCCTCTGGGAGGTGCTGGTCACAGCACTTGCCTGCCTGTCTCCCTTACTCAACCAAGGGACCATTCATCTTTGTATTTCCAAGGACCACCAGCACACAGGAAGATCTCATTCATCCACTCTGCCAGTGGGTGTCGAGTATCTGCCATATGCCAGCAGTTACAAGTAAAGAGAGGCCAGGTCCCCATTATGGCACTAAGTCATGAATACATTCTTACATGTGCGCTTTATCTGTGTGGTGAGCAAGAGTTGAACTGTAAAGAAGAGAGAAGGAGAAATCAGCAGGGAAAAGAATAAAGTTTCCATTCCCTATCCCCCAGATTTTCTACTTGTAATTTAGTAGATGAAATACTTAATGAAGAGAAATTTTGTTCATTTTTAATGAGGGCACTCAGCTTATAGATTAGTAGTAATAATAATAATAATAATAATAATAATAGCGACTAACATTTTTGGAGTACTTGCTACATTCCAGGCTCCATTCTAAGAACTTTATATGTATCAGTTCATTTTTTTTTCTCACAGCAATCTTAGGAAACAATTATCATTATTATTATCCCCATTTTGGAAAAAAGAAACTGAGACATTGAAATGATAAGCGACTTGATCACAGTCCTATAGTTTTTAAGTATCTAAACTGGTGCGTGCCCAAGCAATCTGACTCTGAAGCCCACATTGTGCTATTTTCCCACTGCAGGTGGGTGTCTCCTAACACAGTCAATACGGAGAGGATGTGGACTATGATATATTTAAGTTCATGTAACAAGAAGCTACTTCAATTTTAAAATAATATGATAAAAAAAATTTTAAATATCTATAAAACTACAGGGATGGAAAACAAATCAGTGGTTATTTGGGGGAGGAGGAAGGGCTGACTGGAAAGGGCCACAAAAGGGCACATCAGCTCTGTATGGTCCTAGGGTGGTGGATGCATTTGTCAAAACTCATAGAACTGTATGCCATACACCATGAATGTTACTATATGCTAATTTAAAAGATAATAAACCAGGATGTTGAGGGATCCCAAGGTGGAATTCAGACTGAGATAAATGAATCTAACTGTATTAGCAATGTATGACATACATTGTATGTCATATAATGTCATACAATGTATGACTGAAGGGGCTGGAGTAAAAGGAGCTGACCTAAATAGCTTTGGAAAATGGTGTGTGGTCTGGATACGAAGGCTAGAGACAAAAAGAATTGTATGTTAACACTGTATTCTAGTTGATGAATTTATTTCTCATAGGTATATGGGTGAGCAATCCTCAATTTACATGTATGCTAGAATTGAATGAAGTAAATACAATATAGATAATAGGAGCCAGTTTCCTCACTGTCATAGAAAGATGTTACAAATAAGCTACAGAAGGCTACAATAAATCTTGTGGTGCTGGATTAGAGCCAGAGATGTAAGTGTGAACTCCTGATTGTTTTTAAGAGAGAGATATATAGAGAGATTTGTATATATACATGGGTTAATATACACATCAGCATACCTTAAAGATATTGCTGGTTCAGTCCAGACCACCACAATAAAACAAACATTGCAATAACATGAGTCACACAAATATTTTAGTCTTCCAGTGCATATAAAAATTATGTTTACACTACACTGTAATCTATTAAGTGTGCAATAGCATTATGTCTAAAAACATTACATACTTTAATTTAAAATATACTATTGTTAATAAATGCTAATGACCATCCAAGCCTTCATCAAGTTCTAATCTTTTTGGGGTCTTGCCTTGATGCTGATGGCTGCTGACTGATCAGCGTGGTGGTTGTTGAAGGTTGGGATGGCTGTGGCAATTTCTTAAAATGAAGCAACAATGAAGTTTGATACATCAATTGACTCTTCTTTTCACAAAAGATTTCTCCGTCATATGTTATGCTGTTTGATAGCATTTTATGCACAGTAGAACTTCTTTCAAAATTGGAGTTAATCCTCTCAAATCCTGCTGCAGCTTTATCAACTAAGTTTATGTAGTGTTTTAAATCCATGGTTGTCATTTCAACAATGTTCAAAGCATCTTCACAAGGAATAGATTCCATCTAAAGGAACCACTTTCTTTGCTCATCCATAAGAGGTAACTCCTCATCCACTAAAGTTTTATAATGAGATTATGGCAAGTCAGTCACATCTTCAGGCTCCACTTCTAATTCTAGTTCCCTTGCTGTTTCCACCACATCTGCCGTGACTTCCTTCACTGAAGTCTTAAATTCCACAAAGTCATCCATGAGGGTTGGAATCCACTTCTTCCAAACTCCTGCTAATGTTGACATTTTGACCTCTCATGAATAACGAATGTTCTTAATGGCATCTAGAATGATGAATCCTTTCCAGAATGTTTTCAATTTACTTTGCTCAGATCCATCAGAGGAATCACTATCTATGTCAGTGATAGCTTTACAAAATGTATTACTTAAATAATAAGACTTGAAAGTTGAAATTATTCCTTGATCCATGGGTTGCATAATGGATGTTGTGTTAGCAGGCACAAAAATAACATTAATCTCCTTGCACATCTCCATCGGAGTTCTGGGGTGGCCAGGTGCACTGCCAATGAACAGTAATATTTTGAAAGGAATCTTTTTTTTTTTTTTTGAGCAGTAGGTCTCAATAGTAGGCTTAAAATATTTAGTAAACCATGCCATAAACAGATGTGCTATCATCCAGGCTTTGTTTTTCCATTTATAGAGCACAGGCAGAGAAGATTTAGCATAATTCTTAAGGGCCCTAGGATTTTTAGAAAGCAAATGAGCATTGGCTTCAACTTAAAGTCACTAGCTGCATTGGCTTCTAACAAGAGTGTCAGCCCGTCTTTGAAAGTTTGAAGCCAGACATTGACTTCTCTCCAGCTATAAAAGTTCTAGATGGCATCTTAGTCCAATAAATGCTCTTTCATCTACATTGAAAATATGTTGTTTAATGTAGCCACTTTCATCAATTACGTTAGCCAGATCTTTTGGATAACTTGCTGCAGCTTCTACATCAGTACTTGCTGCTTCACCTGGCACTTTGATGTTATGGAGACTGCTTCTTCCTCTAAACCTCATAAACCAATCTCTGTTAGCTTCAGAACTTTCTCCTTTAGCTTCCTCACCTGTCTCAGCCTTCATAGACTTGAAGAGTGTTAGGGCCTTGTTCTAGAATAGGCTTTGGCTTAAGGGAGTGTCGTGCCTGATTTGGTCTTATATTCAGACCACCAAAAAAGCATACTCCATAACAGCAATAAGGCTCTTTCACTTTCTTATCATTCTTGTGTTCACTGGAGTAGCACTTTTAAATTACTCTAACTTTTCCTTTGCATTCATAACTTGGTAAGTTTTTGGTACAATAGTGCGGGGAGTTAGCTACGCTCCTAGCAAAAAATCAGGTCCCTTAGGTAGGGGTCGTCTCAAAGGATAAGAAAATAATAGAAAATGGAAAATAAGAGAAATAAACGAATAGACAGAGATGAAGGTATAGTTTTATAGATTTATAAAGATAAAAGGCAAAAAGCGGGGTACACAGGGGATCTTGTGATATCTCCATGAATCACAAGGCCAAGAGTGAAGTTTTACATGGGTATTTATAGGTACAGAGATTGATTGCCATCAATTATGCAACAGATTTACATAATAACAGGTAGTTCGTTTTAGGTAAAAAAGTATTTCAAAAGGCTTCTATAGCTTCCTTAACTAACTCTATGTGAATAAATGATTGCAAAATCTTTCAAGGACAAACTTCTAAGTTCTAAGATAAAGCTATCACTTAACAGAAGGGTTAAACAGAGATATAGTGGCTCCATATTTCTTTATTTAGTTATTGCAAATAGAGACAGGTCATCAGAAGTCAAGCAGGAACTGTCCCTTGGGCTAATTGTTTTTAGCCACAGGTATCTGTCTCTGGGCGGACACTCTTTGATTGGCTCTCATCCCGTGATTCCTGCAGACCTTGCTTTGTCCTTCTAAGCAGGTGAGAACCACAGGTTAGAGACTGCAGAGTCACCTTGGAAAGCAGCTGCTACCGACCTTTGAGATGCCCTCCTGAGGTTAAGCAGCTTTCGATATTCAAACTAACACGTTCATACATTCCTTCAGGGCAAAAGCCCTGCAAAACTCCTGAGACCATTTCTTTCTCTAATATAGTAATATTAATTTATGGAGCAACACAAGAGACCTAGTGTTTGGCCTATCTCAGCTTTTGACATGCCTTCCTCACTAAGCTTAATCATTTCTAGCTTTTGGTTTAAAGTGAAAGATATACAGTTCTTCCTTTCACTTGAACACTTAAGAGGCCATTGTAGGGTTATTAATTATCCTAATTTCAATATTGCTGTGTCCCAAAGAATAGGGAAGCCCAGGGAAAGGGAGAGAAATGGGGTAACAGCTGGTTGGTGGAACAGTCAGAACACACACAATTTTGGGTCAAGCTTGCATGGTTTATGGTGCCCCCAAATAATTACAATCTCAACAGTAAATATCACTGATCACAGATCATCAAAAAATGAATAGCAATAACTAAAAAGTTTGAAATATTGTGAGAATTACCAAAATGTGACTCAGGGACACAAAGTGAGCACATGCTGTTGGAAAAATTGTTCTAATAGTCTTGTTTGAATCAAGGTTGCCACAAACCTTCAATTTATAAAAATAACTCAAAATCTGGGAAGCCCAATAAAGTGAATCACAATAAAATGAGATCTGTCTGTACATATATTTTCTACCTCTGTTCACTGAATAGTACTAAAAGCAGTGACAGCTCAGTAGCAACAAGCACACCTGCTGCCCAAATTTTGATTTCTAAATATCACTCTCCAATAAAAGAACCAAGTCTCCTTAGAAAAATGGCTGAATCTATGGCTGAGGGAAGAAAACTCCAAGATGAGCCTGGAGCATCTTACCAAGTCAGAAACCAAGAAAATAATCAAAAAAAAAAAAAAAAAAAAAAAAAAAAAAAAAAAAAAAAAAAAAAAAAAAAAAAAAAAAAAAAAAAAAAAAAAAAAAAAAAAAAAGCGAAGAATAAGGTCATGTCAAAAGGACCAGGAAGACAACTAAAAAGAGCTTTCAAATTGTTCAAAGTTGGAAAAACTTGAATAACAAAATTGATTACAATAGTATTCGTTTATAACTTACAACATAAAATAAATATCCATGAGTTCATATTGATATAAACAAACAGTTGAATAAATAAATGTGGAGATAATGGACAAATTTTTCTTACAGAAGAATTCCAAGTAATATATATATAGACAGACCCTTCTCCGGGAGGAAGAATTTAATTCTCCTCTCCTAGAGGAGAAGCTGGACTTAATGACGTGTCCACTGCATAGAGTATGGAAAGGAAAAAATAACAACTTTACAGTGGAGAAACCCAGAAGACAACAGACACTAGCTTAACCAAATGATCAATGCTGACATATCATGTACCCTGGCATGATGCAAAGAGACGGGCACCTTACCTCTGTAGTATTCTTTCCCAAAACCCACATGCTCAGTCAAATCATAAGAAAACATCAGAAAGATCCCAACTGAGGGATATTCTGTAAAACGTTTGACCAGTATTCTTCAAAATTGTCAAGGTCATGGCAAACAACAAAATATTGAGAAACTGTCACAGATCAGGAGACATGATGACTAAATGCATGTGGTACCCTGGATTGGATCTTTAAAAACACAAAAATAGAAATGGTGGAAAACTGGTGAAATCTGAATAAAGTCTTTAGTCATTAGTATTGTACCAATGGTAATTTCTTAATTTTGACAAATTTGCTGTAGCTATGTAAGATGTTAACATCAGGGGAAGCTGGGTGAATGGTATATTGGGAACTCTGTACTATCTTTGCAACTGTTCTATCAATCCAAAATTATTTCAAAATAAAAAGAAAAAAGTATCCAAAATTGTTATTGTCTCAGATAGATACATACATTATTTTGATTTTAAAGCATTAAAAATATTGTCTATTTGAAAAATAAAATTTAAAAACAAAATAGGCACTGCATTCATCACAATATGTTTCTGGAAGTGGCAAGGGTATAAATTTTCTGTCTTTCTTATTTTCCATTATTTTAATGCACTATTTTTGTTCCCATAATAATTCAGATTTAATCCAAGAAAATGTCAGATTGAGTTTTGGACAAATGTTAAGGAAGTTTATCTAATTCTCTTTTCTGCTCTTGAGGATTGAATGCCAATTTGGGCTAGATTCAGAAATAATAGAAATGGATCTACTCTAATTGAAAATCATTTGCAATTCCTAAATTAGGCCCCTTCCCCTGGGCTTAACTGAGCCTGAGTGCTTACACTTGGGCAAAGAAAAGAATAGAGACAGCAAATAAATGCCCCAAGTAAACGTGCCACACAAAAACTTTCAGGGAAAATGCCTGTTTCCATTGTGAAAAGTTGGTAAAAGAACTAATTTGGATATCTACTTCTTTCCAGATTTGTTTTGCGCCCATTTCAGCTAAAACATACAAATCACTGATGGCAGAGACGCGAGCGCCTCTGCCATAATAGATAATTCTAGGTATACAATCAGGAGTTCTGTGGCTGTCCCTTAAGCAGCTCCTGACAAACGCCACCACTGATGAAACCTGACACAAATATATGAGACGACTTCTGCCCAACTCTTGTGCCAAAGAATCAGGCAAAATACATCATCTGTGACAGGGCAGCATTAAGCAAATTAATTGTTTAGGAGTTTTAAAAATAGTAATTTTTGTTTAAAAGCAGGGAATTTATTTTTCAGTCATAATTGTAGAGAAAAATTGTGGCAATCACATGTGGGGATTGCTCTCAGCCACTGTAAACAGATCTCGCAGGGCTCAGTTCACTCCTTGAAGCCATGTCTTCTGTATTCTTGAATTGGAGGAAAACATCTGAAGTCTGAGTGCCACTCTTCCCTTGAAAATTTGTGCTTGTGCTGTGGGTGGAGGACATGAATCGCTCAGGAAGAATCCCCTGAGCCAGGCTTGCCCTCTGTAGATGGCCCAGTGAAAGGTGGGGCAAGCAGCTCTGAGGGGCAGAAAGGTCGACATCATCTCCACTTGTCTCTGGTTTCCCAGGGAAGAGAAGAGGATGCTAGATTGATGTAGTAGCCTCCTGAGTAGACCTGCCACCTACGCTCTTGCCCTCTGCAGTTTCTTCTCCTGGGAACACCTAAACGATTTTTTAAAAACTACAAATCAAATCACACCACTCCTTTATTTAAAAACCCTTCAATGGGCCGGGCGCGGTGGCTCACGCCTGTAATCCTAGCACTCTGGGAGGCCGAGGCGGGCGGATCGTTCTGAGCTCAGGAGTTCGAGACCAGCCTGAGCAAGAGCGAGACCCCGTCTCTACCAAAAATACAAAGAAATTAACTGGACAGCTAAAAATATATATATAGAAAAAAAAATTAGCCGGGCATGGTGGCACATGCCT
>RJWJ010013373.1:0-40028 GCA_004363605.1 Indri indri
GACTTTATTTCTCCTGCCCTCACACATGAAGGTTAGACAGCTCCAAATTCAATTCAGCAGCCACAATCCATTTTCCTCCGAACTCTGGAAAATGTATTCCATTTTCTCCTAGTATTTGGTATGTCGAATGCACAGTCCAGCACCAAAGAAGTTCAGTTGGATTCTCTCTCCTTTATAATGTTTTTTTCCCCTTCATCTAAAAGTTTATAGAACTTTTCCTTTGTCCTAGACACTCAGAAATACTCCCAAGGTATCATTTCTTTTCAATAATCTTGTCTGTTATTCAGTAAGGATCACCAATCTGAAGACAGACTTTTCTGCAAATCAAAAATATTTTTTTGCTTATTTTCTCCTATGTCCTCTGTTCTCTCTTCTTCGAACTCTTACTCCATAAGTATAAGACACTCAGGGTCTTTCCTCCCTGCCTTCTATGCTTCCTTCCTTTCTTTCTCTCTCCTTGCTTTGTTCTCTGGAATTGCTTGAATTCGTTTTCTTATTTATTAGTTTGGTGTTTAGCAATATTCATTTTATTGCTAAATTCAATCTGAGAGTGTAATTATTTTTAATTTCTTAGAGGGTTCTCTTTTTCCTATGTATTTCTTTTCTCATAGCAAATTCTTCACATCCTAAGAAATATCCCTCAAATTTCACTGAGATTATTCAAAATTGTGATAAACAGCCCTGCTCTTTCAATTGTTTTGGTAAGGTCCATGTTTATATTTAGCTAGCATTTATCAAGAGTTTAATGTGTGAGAAAACATTGTTTTAAATGCAGTGCATATGTTAACACATTTAATTTCAAGCAACCCTGTGAGGATTATACATTTACTACATGTACAGCTATTATTACCAACATTTCACACATACATAGACTGGGCAGAGATTGGAAGCCAACCCAGGCAGTCTGACTTTTCACAGCCGGGAACATTCTACCACCACGCGATGCTGGCAATTTGTTCTTTGTTGGGTCTCCTGTTTCACGCTGCTGCTTCGATAGATACGGTCATGATTTTTTCTGTTATCTGCCTCATTTTTATAAATAAAAATAATGTATCTATATTGATAACCAGTGCATCTGGCACCCCAGCCCCTCCCCAGGCAAGGTAAGATAATAGCAGAGGATCCACAGAAGTGCTCGTTCCAGGGATGGCTTAGACCCAGGGTACAAACCATGCCAGCCTCTCAGGGTGCAGGACTCAAAGGGGTTCAAAAGTCCCAGGATCTTGTGTCTGTCTGATTTCACTGCTGCAGCCTCTGATGGCTGGAGGACAGAGATGTGACCGCCAGTGCGAATCAGAAAGGCTGCTGAGCGAAGCAGACTCCCTAGGGTCAGGGACATGGGACACAGGGTGACAATGTTGAACACCAGGGGTCTCTGAGCAGGACACAAACAGCGTCTGCTATACACCTCAGCGTCTCAAAAACTCCCCACATCCCAGAAAAAGAGAGCGCTAAGCAGCTGCATAAATTGTAAAACATAAATCATAGGTTCTTTTCTTATCTAACTCTTCCTACTTTTTTCAGATAGAGAATAAATGCAAAGATGACCTTTTGTAGACATCCCTACTGCTGATGCAGACGAACCACCGCGCCCCCCTCAGGACTTCACCTGTGCTCACCTTGACGCCATCTGTTTCCTGTCTTTCACAAATTCTTCCAGCCTGGCCGTCTGGATTTTCTAGCTCTGTGGCATATTTCATCCTAAGTGTACATTCCTTTGGTTATCTCAGTAGAATTTTGGTAGAGAGGGAAAGACAGCACCTGAGCTGAAATCATCACCTTGCAACTGAGTCTTCTTGTGTTTCTGGCAGATTTTGTGTTGTATGTTTTTAAATTAATTATCATAATTTTTTAATCAGAACAAGAAAGCACGAGAAGAATTTTTTTGGTGAAGTCACTTCGACCCTAAAAGTTTGGGTGAATTCACTTCTACTTTAAAAGTTTAAGCCGCAGGTACATTTGTGAAAGCTTCTAACAATAAGTTAATGTATATTTAAAAATGCTCCATTCCTTGGACCAAAGATATGTATTTTTGTAAAATATCATATTTCTTTGCAGACCAGGGAGCAGCATACCTAGAGAGTAAGTTAAGTTTAAGTGATCCCTTTATGTTTATATATTAATTTTTAAGGGTATTTTAAAGGATTAATGTTTCTGTGACATATGAATTTAATTATACCTGCATAAGCTACATTAATTTAAAAAGTTGACATTTGAGCAGAGAATTTAGTAAACAGGATAGTGCATACAGTGGGGATAGACAAGTGCAAAGTCAAAAAAGGAGGTGTTTACATTAGAGAAACAGCAAAGAGGCCACGGTGGCAAGAGGGAGGGAAGCAGAGAAGGACAGGGGGACCGAGCGTCAGGCAGAGATGCAGGGTGAGGTCATGATGGGCCTTGGATGCCACGGCAGTGAGCTTGGATTTACTTTGCAGCAACAAGTGAGAAGATTTGGAATTTGGGGGAGCAGTTTGGTGACTCCACTGAGCCTCAAGAGAAGGGTGGAATCCAACAGGGTAGTGTTGGTGAGCGGCAGGTTCTACAATTGAGTCGCCCCAGCAGAGCGAGCTATGCAACACCAGAGTGCCATCTGGGGAACTGGGGATGGACGTCTCATGGACAGATCCAGGATGGACACTGCCATGTCTGAAGCAGCACTGGGATGACTGGCTGTGTGCTTCAGGCCTCGGGTGGGGCACAGGGATTTGCCATGTGCCTCTTTGCGGGACTAGCACCTCCCTGGAGCCTGCCCCTCACGTAGCAATGGCAAGAGCAGGTTATGTGCTTTAGACATGATATTATTTGGTGCAGAGTCATCACCGTAACCACTGTTTCTTATCCGTATAAATCATATCATTCAATGCTTTTTGTCTTCAGGTCTACTTTGTCCAATAGTGATACTGCCACCCTTGCTCTCTTATTATTGCAACAGCCTGCTATGTCTTTGCTAATTTCTTTATTTTTTTGCCCTTTCTGTCAATTATTTTTTAGGTAATTTTTCTTAAATAGAAGACAATCAGATTTTGGATTTTGATCTAAACTAAAAGTATTTTTTTTAAACAAGGCACTTTAAGGCATGTTTACTTATTATCAAAACTAATCTATTTGCTCGTATGACTTCTAGACAAATTTCCTTTTTTTCTGTCTTTTATGTTATGGATTATATTTTTATCACTCTGTTCCTTTCTCTGGGGCTTTGAAAGCTATAATCCATCTTTTTGCTCTTCTCCTGGTTGCCATAAAAATTTGAACATATTTGAAGCCATTTTTGTCTAATTACAAAACGCTGACTATCAAACAATATTTATTAAATCATCCCTCAGTGAGATACTGAATTTCAGCACACGGTTACTGCCTCTCCACTTGGCTACTTTGCAACATTAATTGATGCAGATGGGGATTTTAGACTGAGATTTCCCCTTCCACCCCATAGTCTCCATTTTACAACTCCACTTGAGAGCAATGGTTCTCACTACAGAGAAGCAGGGTGATTTGGGCACCCAGGGGACACCTCTATCTAGAGATAGTTGTGATTTTCACTGTTGGCCGGGGGGTAGGGGGGCGGCGTTACTCTTAGTGTCTAATGAGTAGAGGCAGGGATTCTGCTCAGCATCCTACAACGCACAGGACAGAGTCTGCAACAAAGAGTTATGCCAATTGTGTTGAAATTGAGAAACTCTGCTTTAGAGGTTTTGTGGCTGTTATGGTTGTTTTAAGTTAATATTACTAATTATATTTAAATTATTTTTATAGCCATATCCTCACTCAAATTTTTAAATTGCTGTTTATTCCTTAAATGGCTAGAAAATGTTTTTAAGTAGTTTTTTTCCAAGTAGACTCTATAGAGAAGAGGAACAATACTTCCCGAAGCTCCCAGTGTTCAAGCACATCCTCTTAATACCCCCTCACAGACAAACTTGCGGGAAACAGAGGAGGTCAGTAGTCAGTGATTCTTCTTCCTCCAAGAGGGAACATTTTCTGGTAGATGTTTTTCCCCATTCATTTGTACATTTTACAACTCCATCTGTTAATTACCTGTCCTTATCTTGCACATTTATCTATTCTTATTATCTATTATGCAATATTTTATGCATAATTAGACCACGTCTAATATATATATTCAACCGATAACATTTAAGATGTCATTGATACCTTAATCATATTTCCAGTTTTTTATGTACACAAAGTTTATATTTTTATTATTTTTAAAATTTATTTCACAATCTCTTCCTTCACATTTTTGCCAGAAAGGCGTTCTCCATTGTAAGATCAACGTTTTCCTAATTGTCTCGAATTATGTTTTTACATGCAATGATTTTAACCCATCAGGATTTATTCTGGTGTTTGTTATAAAATACCCTAGAATTGTTAAGCAATTCTCCCAATATGGTTTATTAAACAATCCATCCTTTCCTCTCTGATTTGAAATGCCACCTTTATCATGTGCTAAACATGAGGGCCAGTTTCTGGAGTTTGCATCTTGTTTCATCAAAATTATTCTTTCTTACCCTAACCTCTTTATTTTAACTATCTCAGTTGTATAAATGTTTTAATACTTGCCAGGCTTCCTTTATTACAATTACTTTTAACAGCCATCTTTTTAATCTTCCTTATTTATTTATTTATTCTTTCAGAAGAACTCTGGAGTAATTTTATCCAGTTTTAAAAGATATCCCTTAGGACTTTTGGTTGGAATTGCATTGCATTTCCAAACATGGGATGAATTATCACAATACTAGATATCCCTGATCCATCTTCCATTTCCTCTTTTCTTCCACAGTTTTTATTTCTTTGTCATTTCCTCTGAGTTCTGGAAAAAATTATCAGATTTACTTTTTCCTTCACTAATTCGATTTTCTACATAATCTGCCATTCTTCTGGTGCAGTGGTTTTGAATTTAATAATCCTGTTTCTGTTCTTTATGCAACCGTTACTGATATCAAAGCATTTCCTTTGGGGGACTCTCAGCATTACTTTCACATATTTGGGAATTAGAAAAACATTCATTCTTTCTCCTATTCCTTGCTATAAATCTATTTCGGTGTAAAGCATCAGCTCTAACTCTCTGGAATGAACAACCCAGCCTTCTTAGAGTCTTGGGTTGCCTCTGTTTTTCCTAAAAGAGGAGGGTCTGTGTTTCCCCTCACTTGCTCATGGTGGAGAGATTGCTGTCCATATACTTCAGGCCTAGAGAAGCAAGGCGTGAAAAGCTCAGATTTGCTCTGATTTGATTTCCCCTGTATGGAAACCCGGTAGAAAGAAGAGTCCAAGAGATGGTCACAGCGTTCAGCCTGCCTCCTAATCCCTTCACTGAAGCAGCCACGAGTTACCCCAGCAGGGTCTCCACGGTTCACTGGCTACAGCTGCCCTCATTAGAAGTGCACAGCCCTGTCCTCCCAACAAAGCCATCTGTGTCTGGCGCAGCCAGAGTGTGCACTGCAGTGAGCACCTGCTACCTAGTAGCATGGATGGGATTAAAATGCATCTCCCCAGGGCCTGGCTGGCTGAATGACGGGTCCTAGATGGGCCCTCTAGATGTCCCTGCCCAGCCCATCTGCACTAAATGTGGAAGAAATACTAGCTCGCTTAAACTAGGCACGTTATCTGGTGTATAGCCCAGATGTAGGTTTCTCTTTTTGCATCTCCTTTAGTCATTTTTGCAGGAATTTGGGGGGACTGAGATTTTGACATCTGTGTCCGACTCACTCTCTGAACACAAGAAGCGGAGGGGTGGTCAAGAGAAAGTAGAGCTTTATTTATGTCTTGATCTCTGCAATGAGAATATTTTCATTTTTGTCATTTCTAACTTTCATACTTTTTCAGTTAATAGTAGAAGGATTTTTAAACAATAACATTCAAAATAATTCATAAGGTGTTGAATATCTCCTAACACGAGTTGAGGTTTTACCAAAATTATCCTCAGAAACGAACGAATTGCCTCCAGTTGAAGTGCTCACAACGCCTCTTCTAATACTAAGTGCTCTCGCAATTATTTTACTTGAAAAATAAATTTCTGTATGGGAGATGCATAACTTGCCTTAAACAGCCTTAATCAATGCTAATTCGGGGGCACTTGTAGAAATGACCCAATGCAATAAGTGAACAAAGGATACGAAGTAACTTACCAAAGACACAGTAGTCACTATTGCTTTGGACAGGGCCTTGCATTCAAGGGTGGGTGTCATTGTAAAGGACCTTTTAAAATCTATTTTAAAAGCAAGGCACTAAGAGTGCAGTCCATGACCTACAGAGTAAATCAAGAGAGAAAAGGTGTTCGATGTTAGGAATTTGGGAATAGGAACTTAGATAACATTTCCAGCACTGGCATAAGTGAATTCCAATTCTCAGATAATTTCAATGGGAGAGATGTCAGCAGCTCTGCTCTAAACCTCTGGGTGAGACTCAAAAAGCAGCTCAGATGGCAAGGGACCTTGATGTCCGAGGCCCCTGGGAAGAGTTAGGATAAAACAGTGTCGCCAACTGTGAGAGTGAAAAAGCAGTGGTTTGAAATAAACACTGCATATATATAATTTTAAATGTGTGTGAGTAAACAAATAAATTAATTTCCATAAGGAAACATTTAACTGGTTCATCTACATTCCAAAAAGCTTTTATGTTTAAGTTGCTCATAAAACATATTTTGGATATTCTTCTTGGGAAAATGGGGCATCACCTCACAACTGAGGTCATCTTTTATTTGGAAAGATTCAACATAAACACTGGCACGAAACCTAAAATAGACTAATATATTTTTAGGGAAAAGTGGCCATTTTGTTTCATTTTATAGCCCAATTCTACTCATGACCTGTTAAAATGCTAAGTTTATAAACATTAAGTATTTGGCTGTATGTTATCCTCTTGTTATTTATTAACAAGTTGCAAATTGCTCCCAATGGACTGTTTTGACTATTTTAATTTCAATTAAAGAGTTTGAAGGCTGATGGTTTATGTGTTGTCCTATATAACTTTGGGTGCCAGCAAAAAACATATAGATATTTATAGCAAAATTGTTAGGAATCCCCAAACTGAAAGATAGTCCACATTTATCAACAACCAGGATCTAAGATATTACAATATGTATACACACACACACACACACACATATATATACATATACATGTGTGTGTGTATATATATATATATATATTTCTCTTCTTTAATTCATGTACTTGGTACAACAGCCTTGACCTTCACATTAAGTCAAAGTTTGTGAAACTAGAAATATCAATGTTTAGGATGTGAACCAAAAAAAAAAAAAATCACGCATTTGTCTGACTTTTCTCCGTAGGCTGTAGCTACTTAATGGAGAACTTCAAGAACCCCATGCCTTGAGGAAACAATTACTCATTCTGTCATGAATATTTATTGAGTGACTACCATGTGGCAGAAATAGATCTAGATATTAGGAGCATAATGCAAATCAAAACATAAAAACTTACAATTGGTCATAATAAAATAAATCATGTTTACTGAGTGTTCATTTTGTGCTAGTCAACAATGACTATTTGTTGGGTTACAATACGGGCTCCCTGCTCAAGTCAAAACAGCTGATACTAAATTTTCCTTAATTTTGGAATTCCATGACCCAATATCCATTCCGCAGCTCCCCCAACCCATGTCAGTTTCTATCAATTATTTTTTGTCATTCACCCTGAGCATGTTTAAATTTACCAACATGTTCTGCAGATCGCTCAGTTGTTGATTACTGTTGCTTCTCATATCCCGTTCCTTGCCTCCAGGCTTCATTTTTCTTCTTGCTGAAACACACCCTTCGGTCATTCTTTCAGTGAGGGTCTGTAGTAAATACATTTTTGGAGCCCTTTATGTCTGAAAATGTTCTTCATGTCATGTTCACTCAATTAATGTACTGGTTGGTAGTAAAATTCCAGGTTCGCCTCCTGTGGCTGAAGAGATGGTGGAGCTATTCCCTTCCCCATCATGAGTAGACAGCCCTGTCCCAGCTCCTGAATTCATCCAGGGTACCAGGATTCAGCCCATACTGAGAATGAAGTTTGTTTGACTCTAATCCTCACAAAGGCTTTGAGGAACCCACTTTGATGGCTTTATCCAGTATTGGTTACAAATAGCATGGAGAGCTTCAGACCTCACTCTTTTACCAATATGTTGCTGCTGTTGTTATTCTTGTCTTCTGTTTATGTTTAAGGAAGAGTTCCCTTCCTTGTTTTTGAGCATGGAGATATATTTAATAATATCTTTTTGTATTTGGTCTGTTCTATGTTTGGAATGGGAGAAGAAAGTTTAGTGCGGGCTCAATCTGACATCTTGAACCAGAGAACCTAGAAAATTGTAACTCTTTCCCTTCATGTATTTCCTCCCAAACTTTTTCCTATAAATCCTGGTCTTTTCCCTTTTGAATTTCCCCACATCTCTAATGTCAAGTTGTTTTTTTCCTGCATTGTTCAAGCTCTTTACAGGCAAGGGGATTGGTAGAGCTTAGTGATTTAAATATATACATGTATATGTATGTATACACACACACACAAGGTTCTGGTATGAGACCTCTTGACCCATGACTATCAAATAAGGCGTCTTTGGGAAAGTCACTTACCTCTTTAAGCCTCAGATGTTTTCATCTACAAAATGGGGATGATAAGCATAACAATTTCTTAAGGTTGTTACGGAGAATTAATGATACACAATAAAGAAAGTGCTTAGCACAATGACTAGCTCAAAATGAACACTCAACAAACATAACTTATTTTATTATGACCAATTATAAGATTTTATGTTCTGATTCACATTATGAATCAGATCTATTTCCTAATATCTAGATCTATTTCTGCCACATAGTAGTCACTCAATAAATACTTAGGACAGAATGAATAGCAACAACAGCTTAAAAGCCTAAAAGAGATAAAATAATAGTATATTCTGACTTAGGGAGATAGAATTTCAGCATAGCACTCTGATCAGCTTTTTCACTCCAAAATTTCTTATATTTTTAAGAATCAATTACTGCTTAATAGATAGAATTTTCTGAAAGAGTACACAAGAAACTATTGCAGGGCCACTGGACTAGCAGTCTGAGAAGGAGACTCACTTTTTCCTCATTTTTCTTGTTTATCTATTTCCTCTACTTGGAAACTATTCTGGGTGTTTATGTAATTTCCCTGACGCATCTTATACATTAAAAACAAATCTGTGAACTTAATGGAATAATTGATTTTGAAATTACTGCTTCTGAGTTCTACTTACAGCTCAATTCTTAATTGTGTGACCATATATAATTGAGCCACCCCATGACTCAGTTTCCCCACTTGTAAAATGCAGGTAATAAAAATGCCTACATCAGAAAGTCCTAGTGAAAATTAAATGAGGTAATATATGCAAAACATTCAAAATAGGGCCCAGTACATGGCAAGCACTCAATTAACATTAGCTATTATTGTCAGTATTACCCACAATACTAACAACAAATAGCAAAAGTTTTGATTAATTGTTTTTAAAAAGAAGACATAGTAGAGAGAAAACTTGCAGTACAGAAGCTGTAACTAGAGTACAGTCAAAAGTAATTTTAGTCTGCCTCTCCTAGCCTCCCATTGTGTTTTGTTTTGTTTTGCTTTGTTTCTGCCTGAGTCATCTGCCATTGTTTAGCCCACCCAGACTGGCTGCAGCTCCTCCCAGCACCCTCTTCTCCCAGTCTCATTTCACAGCCTTCCATTGCCTCTTCCTGGTACCATTTTTTTGCTTCCTACTGGTTGGGATCCAGGAGGTTCGAAGAGGGAGTTCAGCTTCTGCTGCATTGAAAAATAATTATGTCAAAGCAGCATTTTCCAAAACAGGTTTACTAATAAATTTCAGGCAAGAAAATGTCACTATGGTCCAAGAGTTTAGGGAAATACTTGTTTAAACAATATTAAATAGATGTCTGTCTCAAGACTATTTGGCATTTTAGATGTAAGAAAGTTCTATTGCATTTCTGAAAAGAGGGTAAGCCTCTTGCAACATGAAAATGTTTTTTCCGAGGCAGCTAGAGAACATGATGCATTTTGTTACTGTCAGGCATTCTCATTGTGAGTGCCACGGTCTTTTCTTAGCTAGACATTTTTCTGCAAATGCGTTACTTCCAGAATGAGGGCAGAATTTGCATGAATAGTGTTTTGGTACTAAACACTGTATTTATTAGGAGGGACTATTTTTATAGGCCTTCTAAAACACAGTTATATGGACATAAAGATGAACAATGCAATCTTATCTCCCTTTAGCCAAAGAGTATTGGCAATGCAATTTGTGCAAAGTTTATGTGAACTTCTTTAGTTCTTTAGTTGTTTCTTTGTTTGTAGATAAATTGTTATGTTAAACAGATAATTTATTTTCAACTTGGCATTGACACTGAACAAGTAAAGTATGCACCCCCCCCCAAACAAATACATAAAAATAAGCCCTTTGGTGAGCGCGCCTGCATACTGACTGATAGAAAAGGCTGAAGCTTCCCAAAAAGAACCATTTGAATCCTCAAACCGAGGATGGCCCCAGGAAGGTGATGACTTCGTGTGTCTAGCAGGTGTTAGAGTTTGAAAGTGAAACTGCTTTTCTCTAAGTTTGGATGTGTAATGTGTAATGTGCAAAGGTCTTTACAGGTGGAACACTAATGGGAAATGGAGGGGCTTACTGTGGGAAGGGGACTGTTCCCCTGGGAACAGTGACTCTGCCTCTCAGTCCCCTTGCCTCATTTCTCATTATTGTTCCACCTGTGCAAGACCTGGTTAGATCATTGGGTTCATTAACAGAAACACAAAGACTCCAGAATCATTTTTATGCCCTATGTAAAGATTACAGAATGATACAGGATGAACTGCATAGAACCTTCACCCTTTATACCTTTCCTGAGGAAACTGATGTCAAACCTAATGATAACTCTTTGCCATAGTGTTAGAGAAAAGTCTCTCTTGCAACTACATTGGTATTTAGCAAAAGCTTTGAAATCCAAATGTCATGTCTCTCATTTAGGTAGATAATTTGTGGGAAAAAACAGTCTAGATACAATTGGCTCATTCACTCATTCCACTAAGGGTGGTATGAGATGTCGTTTTTAATGTCTTGCCAGCTAAGTCAATCTAGAAAGGAAAGTGTCAACCGTGTTAAATTGTAAGATTAATCAGTCTTGTAGATTATAATTCCTGAAAAGAGGGTAAGCCACTTGCAATGTGAAACTATGCCGTGCAACACTACACCTTGCAGAGTGATTTCACTGGCTTTATCTTACTTAATTTGACCAACATTTTGAGAGACTTTTCTTGCCAAGCACTGAGAATAGAGTTGAATAAGGAATAGTCCCTAATCTCAATGAATTTTCAGGCTAATGGACAAGACTGTCATAGAAACATTTGTTATGAGCTCTAAAAACATAGATAAAAAATAATTAATTCTCTTTGGTGACAAGAGAATATAGAAAAGAGTTGAAATTTGAGCTGAGAGCCTTAGAGAGATGATTAGAAGTTACGTCAAAGGCCATTCTGAAGTGGTCAGAGTCACTAAGCCACTGGGGAATAGGACGCCCAACCTAGTGTGGCCAAAGGGTGGTGTTGGCAGTGGCAGGTACAGCCCGAGAGATGACTAGGGACAGAACAGGAGCTTTAAGAAAGCTGCCAGTACAGGTGGGCTTCAATTATCCATAGTTTACAGGTCACTTTTTAAAGAGTGCCTGCTGTTCCCTCGCCAAGATTTTATTGAATTCTCTACAATGTAGCAGGAGCAGTATTGTAGTCCCTGGGGATACTGCACATTCCTGATTTCATGAAGTTTACATTTCACTAGATATGATAGATAATAATTTTAAAATCAATCAGTAGAAAATATATATCAAGAAATGATAAATACCATGCAGAGCAGGGCAATGTGATAGAAGATAACTGTGTAGTGCAATTAGAAAAGATGGTCAGGGAAGGTTTCTCCAAGGAGTTTACATTAAAGCTGAGACACGAATCACACACAAAAAATCTAAACATGCAAAGATCTCAGAGGAGACCATTATTCTAGGCAGAATTGCAGAGGTCCTAAGGAGAGAATGAATTCAATGTATTTTAGAAATAGAAAGAAGGCCAGGTGGCTGGAGCATAGGGAGTTTTGTACCTGCATCACGTAGCTGTTTCTGCGTAACAAACCATGCCAAAACTTAATGGCTTAAAACAACAATGATTTACTTAGCTAACTATTCTGCATGTCATTAATTTACACCGAGGTCAGCTAGGTGGCTCCCCCGTGCATCTGTGGACAGCTATGGGTCGTAGGTAGTAACTCTGCCGATCTTAGCCAGGATCCCGAACATGCCTGGGGCTTCTGATGAACATTGGAACTGACTCAACTCTGCTCCTTGTGGTCTCTCCTCTTCCGTAGGCCAGCCCAGCTTGGTGACTGCGTAGGGTCCCAAGGAGAACACAGGCTGCCAGGCATCTTGAGGCCTAACCTCAGAACTGGCACACCCTCACTTCTGCCAAATTCTATCACAGAGTAAATATTAATAGCAAAGCAGGTCATAAGGCCAGCCCAGATTCCATGGGAGGGAAATAGGCTCTGCCTCTTGATGGAAGGATCTGAAAAGTCACATTGCAAAGGGAGTGAGTCAAGTACATAGGGAGAAGCGAAGTGCCGTGGTCATTTTTGCACAGTGGATGAACTAGGAGAGACGTTGTTGATCTAAATGCAATCTTCTCATTCTTACTATGTTCCAGAAAGATGATAGAGGAGCTGAAGTTTAAAAGCAGTTCTCCTAATTTCCATACAGTAGTCATTCCATCCACCATACTCTCCCCTTGATGAAAGATGCTCTGAGACATTGCTGCCACCTAATAATGGCTTAGAAATGCAAAAGCAGACCTCTAAAGTTTGAAAATTTCCCCCAGGCACTATGTCTGAAGGTTAGGTTGCTATTACAAGGTAAAAAACATTGATGATAATAAGCAATCATGATAATATTTCCTTATGTGGAAATTTTATTATCTGATAGTCCCAATCATGTAAAAGAGCTAATGAAAATAATAATAACAATAATAATAATATGATAATAGCTCACTGGTTGAGAACATGCCTTGTTCATCTTACCTTGACCTCTGAAATGCCGAAAACAAATGTTGCCAATCCATGCATGTGCAGTTGTTCAAGCTGTATTTTCTCCTATTGAAACTTATGTCTCGAAATCAGTCTGTCCCCTCTCTGCATAGTGTTTTCCTTGAGATCAGGGAATGGGTTTAATTTATCTTTATATACCTAATAGGTCATATAGCCCCCTGCACCAAGTAGGCCATCAAAAAATATTCATGGAATAAATGAATGGTCTTCCGTGCGTAGAAAGGGGAAAAAGACCATCAGAAAGATCAACAACCATAGTAGTTTGAGGCAATTAAGTAAAGAGAAAATCTTCTCTGAGACCCTCCAATTTCATCACTATGTATTAATTGAACATCATAATGAAACTTTCTGCCTTTAAGAAAAAAGGATTAATTCCTATTCTGCATTGTAGTAGATTCTGAAAAGATTTCCATTGAAAACACCTACTTTTTAACATTTGGTGCTAAACTGATAAGTTTCAGTTTCTGAAAACATTCACTTCAGTGAAATAATTTATTTCCCGATAACTCCTGATAAATATTACATGAAAATCTCATATATCTATATTTCTTAAAAAATTTAAACATCTGCACCCTGACTGTTATCCCAATAGAAGCAATGAAGGGGCAGGTGGTGGTACCATCATTTAACTGGAATCGTAAACTCCTGGTCTTCCAAGGTGACCAGGCAAGTAGAAGACTAAATCTAAAAGTGAGTGATTAATCATTTCATTCTGGAGAATGTGAAGAAGTTCTCAGCTTTTACGATGCACCTAGGGCTGTTAAAGTGCACGTTGACAATGATTGATGTGCCTTCATTATGTGGTTTATAACAGATAGATCAAGGCTAAGACAAGAACCTACATCTTCTGATCCTGGTACAGTCCACTTTCAGGAAGCACAACCCCCATAGATGATCCTACATGGAATCTAGACTAGAGTGAAATAGGAGGCTGTGAGTTTTGCAAGGCAGCAAACAATGGCTCCAAGCCTGATGTTATAGGTTTAATAACATCTCCAAGAATAATTCTCTTTCTCTTTCCCTCCTTCTGTAATTGGCTTATACTCTGAATGCCCTCAAAGCTAGCTTGCTCAAAAGATCTGTAGGGATAGCATTTCTCTCATTTCCTCATTCAGTATTTGCCCATGGCAAGCCTAACTAAGCAGAGGGACCCAGATAAATAAAAGATGCTCCATGCAGGTCTTATAAGCTGACTGCTTTACTCTGCAACCTCTATTATTGAGAATTATTAATACCTATGTTGGCTGCAAACATGTCATTTCATCAAAGGTTCTTTACAAAGCAAATGACATTTAAAGGCAGCCTCTCATTTTTCAGGTTCAAAGACTAGATTTCATGGACTTCAAAACTCAGAAGTCAGCTGTCCATTCTGGCCCAGTCCTCCTGCCAGGCCCAGATTCTAAAATCAGTGTGAAAATAATCACACCGACCTCAGATTCAGGGAAACAGGGGACTTCTGGTTCCTTGTAATTGCTCAAGAAGTACCTCCTCTCTTTTCCTTGTCTAGCACTCTTCTCTTTTGAGGGCCAGTAATGACCCATTCATTAAGAACCATTTAATACTTCCCAAAAATACTTCCGAAGTCATTATCTCACTTGATCCACGTATCAATCCTATGAAGTCAGCAGGCCCAACATTAACATTTTTAGCAGATAAGAAAGCCAGGTGCACAGTGTTCAAACAACCAACCCAAGGACAAACAGAAAGTCTGGGTATTATCAGGACAACAATAAAACTGTCTGACCTGACCCCTGATTAGGAAATTTCCCACTTCTTGATGCACGATTTCTCTTCAAGACTCATGAGAAGAGCGGTGCAGTGGTGATGGAGCAGTGAGCTAGGGTGGAATGTTCCAGGAGCATTTTAGCCATAGCCACTGAGTTAGCCCCGAAGAAATTACAATAAACTAGGAAACAGAGCACACAACTCTGTGTCTAGAACTTTAAAACGGTTAGATTTATATATCCCAAAAGCAAGTGTTTCCCCTTTCTTTTCAGACTCTTCCTACAAGTACTAACTTTACTTCCTAAGAGGAAAATTTGGGATACTACCCTAGTCAATGTGGTGTCTTCCTCTCTGAATTCACCACCAAGATGAGCACTATCCACTAGAAATAGAAAGGAAGCCACGTAGGTGATCTTAAATTGTCTAGTAGGCACATTTTAAAAAGTAAGACAGGGTTATAAATAGGTAATTTTTTTTTTTTTTTTTTGAGACAGAGTCTCACTCTGTTGCCCAGGCTAGAGTGCCGTGGCTTCAGCCTAGCTCACAGCAACCTCAAACTCCTGGGCTCAAGCAATCCTCCTGCCTCAACCTCCCAAGTAGCTGGGACTACAGGCATGTGCCACCATGCCTGGCTAATTTTTTCTATATATATTTTTAGTTGTCCAGCCAATTTCTTCCTATTTATAGTAGAGACAGGGTCTCGCTCTTGCTCAGGCTGGTCTCGAACTCCTGAGCTCAAACGATCCTCCTGCCTCAGCCTCCCAGAGTGCTGGGATTACAGGCGTGAGCCACCGCGCCCGGCCCATAAATAAGTAATTTTAATAACACATTTCATTTAACTCAACATACCCAAAATATTATCATTTCAACATGTAATCAATATTCTAAATTATGTTAAGGAGATATTTACATTCCTATTTTCATCCTTACTCTTGAAAATTCAGTGTGTATTTTCTACTCACAGCACACCTCAACTGGGACCAGTCGCATTTCCAGTGCTTCAAAGCCACACGTGGTCAGTGGCTGACATGTAATTCTGAGAGCACTTGTAAGCTATTCCTCTGATATTGTAAAACTATCTCTACAGGGATGTGCCCACCCTCCCCATCCCACCGCTGTCACTCCTGCCCCCCCCCACCAAACGGGACCCCAAAAGCAAATCTTATTTTGGTTTCCAAGGGGGCCCACAGACAGCGCTAAAGCCCAGGAGGGAGCAATTGACTTAAGTAAGACCTTGGCATGGCTTACTTTGTGTGGAAAGCAGAGAGAGGCTGGAAAACAAGACAACCATAAGCCCACTTTTCTCCTCCTCCTCCTCCCCAACCTCATTACCCAACCTGTTTGTATCCTGGAGAAGAGAGAGCCCTCCAGAGTTGCTTTCTGGGTCACTGCTGGGCGATTCACCTAACAATGGGCTCTAATTTATAAGGTTTCTCTCTGCAAGTCAACTCTTACTAATGGCAGGCCGACATGAACATTGCTGCTGACAGACTGGAAGATAAAAGGGTGGATGTTTGTTCCATCCGCCCATTGAAAAATCCAAGCCCAGACCCATTTGCAGAACATTTCCTAATAGATAAATGAGACGCAAATCATGCGTTCCTGATTGTAAATGAATAGCTTGTATGCACAAGGTAAACTCTGAAAACTCCATTTTTCAGCCAAGAGAGCAGTGACTAATGACATGCTTTTGTTTTTACCAAAGACTAAGTGCTTCTTTCCAGCAGAAAATACACCTAAGCCCCACCTCCCCACCCCCCAGCCCCTGCCCCAAAGAGACTGAATTACTCTGAGTATTAACATATGTTGCCAAACAGATATGCAAGTGACCAAAATCTGAGCAATTTTAGCCATTTAAACTCTGCCTTGAAACAGCACCTCACTGGTTAAATAGACCTCCCATTTAGCGATTTTCAAGGTTTCCAATCTGTTTTTATTTCCTTTCTACGTAGCTTTTTATTTTGTGTTTCATCAGGCACCAACTTTGCAATACTGGGGAAAAACAGAGTCAGGCTTGAAAACAATGCTGGGGCATCTAGATTCAAGTAGGAATGAATGAAGCCAGGCAGATTTTTCCAAATCCACAGGAAGTGAAATTCTTCCACTCCAGGCAATGTTTATCATCCATGGAGGAACTTCTGTTGGTTTGGCAGTTGTGGACTAAAAGGCTATTGCCTGAGTTATGCTCTGAATAACTTAGCCACTGCCTCCAATGTGACCAGTTTGCTGGGGGACTGGTTAATGTGCAGCAGCCCAAGGTGACCTGCACGTTGGTTTCTGGCTTGTCTGTGAAGGTGGGTTTGTTTTTTCTGCTTTTATTGCACATTAAACCAGATGAATCCACAGACACCAGTTGTTACTTTTGAATGATTTTTAAAATTATTTCTCTAGTAGGGGAATATTGATTTATTCTATTGATTTTTTTATAAAGACCCTTTACCATTGTTCAGTGTCTGCTAGTCACTGGCCCCAAAAATTAAATTTTTACATGTTCTCTTTGCTACTTAATGTCATCAGAGGCTTCTTAAATGTTTGCTAATCTAAGTGTGCCTCCTTTGATGCTTGCTGTGTCTAATGTTCCTTTTGTGTTGGCAAAATTGCTCTTTGGGGATGTGCTGATTGGGAAATTACAGAAATGAAGATTTAGAATGGACATAAGGAAGGACTTCCTTACAGCAAGAGATAGTAAATGCTGAAAAGCTTTTCAGATCCTCTCCAAAATAAGCCAGGGAAATGAGCAAGTAGACCACTCCCTCGGAATCTCCCCGCAAAAGCCGGTGCAGTCCTGTGAGTCGTTCCAGCCTGACAGCCGGGGTGCCAGGACCTGTGACCTCCGGAGTCTTTCCAAGAGCTAATTCCCGCTCTGACGCCTGACACGAATTTAACTCAAAACGCGGTGTGGTGGGGTGGCCATGGTGTGTGTCTTCTTGAATGTGTTGGCTGGGGATGGGGGCGGGGCTAGAGAAGAAGAAGAAGAAAAAGAAAATAAAAAATTAGCTTTTTTAGAATCCAGAAAAGCATAACAAATTACGGCCTTCGCAAATTTATTTTAGAAGTGAACTGTGAACTTGGTGGATTGTTGATGCTTTTCTGGGCTAGGGAACTCCTCAGCCCACTCTCCCGCCCTTGGCTGGGAGCTGGTGGGGTTGGGGAGGACACGCGCTCCTAGGCGGACGCCGCAGGATGCACTTCTCCCACCCGCCAAGAAAAGTCTCCGCGGAGTCTGGGATACCTTGTCCTACCCTCCCTTCCGTGTCGTGTCGTGTCCACCGCCTTCCCCACAGGGCAGAGCCCTGGAGCACACACAGCTCCCTGGGCCCCAGCAGGCCAGAGAACCAGCAAGGTGCCTGCAGCGAGGAGCGCACAATGAACAAATGAGAGAAGGGAAAACCTAACGTTATCTGGAGCCGGGTGACTGTGAATTGCCATCTGGTCTCCTGTAGGGCTGAGGTTCCCGCTCCCTGTGACTGTTGTCCTTTCTCCGTGGCTTCGCCCCACGGCGGGTCCCACTGCATGTGGTGTGAATCCACAGCCAGCACACACCTACCAGGCATGCGCAGGCAAAAGGGTGTCCAGGGGTTCCCTGGACACGAAAGCTGTGTCCACTTCCCAGTGTTAAAGATTAACCACCCGGGCTTCGCTGGCATCTCCATTAACAAGCCGATCATTACAGCTGACAAGTGGATCATTACTGCTGGGAGCAAGTGCAGCACAAAGTCAACGCCGCCTCTCAAGTCAGGCTGCCTGGGTTCCATTCCTAAACCTTACCCTCTTTGTGGCTTATTCCTCATCAGTCAGCTGGGGTCAGCTGGGGTTCACAGAAGTCCTGACCTCATAGGGTTGCTAATGCACGGAAAGCACTCAGCACCCGGTGTGGGCAAGTTGTGCCTGCTCAGTAAGTGTTAGCTCCCATCCCCACGATACCTGCCTCTCTTTTTGCTGTCCTCAAACATTTCTGTGCTTGCTTCCATCTGGATTGTTGCTGACCCAAAGTTAAGCTGAGGGAAGTGAAAAAGACCATGGGTACAGTCATTTATCCAAGTCGTTCAAATGTTTTAAAATGGTATGTAGACGTGTGTATACATGCACGTATGTATGTATATATTAGCCACTGTGTGTTTCAACTCTTTGCAAGTGCATATATAGATGAAATGCCATGGCAGCAACCACTTGTACAATTTTCTTCAGATAACAGGCTTAAAAACACTCTCTACTGGTTTCCTTCCCTTCCCTGTTTCCCTTCCTTTCTCCCTCATCAAAGCTTTCTGGGACCACCTCCCAATAAACTTCCTGCTCTCAAATCCCAGCAGCAGGGTCTGATCTGAGGGAAACTAGAGGGCTGGCAACTTAGCATTCTTTCCCAGGATTCAGGATGATATCTTCCCTACAGAAAACACACATTCCTACAAGAAAGTTAGAATCATAAAACAGTATCAAGTTGTGTATGATCATTAAATTAATGATGCCCCCCTTTCTCCAACACCTCCACGCTTCCGATACTGTGATGTGTGATGTCGTGGTCATATGTGATATTGTGATACAGCAGCTAGATTGTAAGAGTTGAATGCATAAGGAGATTTTCTGTTACATAAATAATTCTCAGGCCCCATGTAGTGCAGTCTTTAAAGAAACCCAGTCCAGCAGTCAGATGTCATTAAAAATTAATTCTAGTATTTCTTAACCTTCTCCAAAGAATGCTAATGGAAGTTCACTTTTCTCTCCTTTCCCATCTTCCCCATCTATGTGAGTGTGTCACATCCTTTCTTCTTGCCCTGACATCTCCCAGCTCCCTGAACACTCTGCCCAAAAGGCTTTTTTCTCTTTCAACAAATTCTTTCTCCAGCTAGCTCTTAGTTAAGTAAATAAACTTAGCCTCTCCGCATGCATTAATTTTCTCTCAGCTTGCAAAGTCTCCATAATAAAGAAGAACTTGGGAGCTGACTCAACTGTTCTCCAGTACAAAGTGGTGGGCGTGAGGGAGAGAAATGTGAATATTTATACATAAATAATTTTTGCCCCTATTAAACTTTCCTCCCTGGAACATCTTTGTGAATTCTGCAAATATAGGTCCAATATTCATTTGAATTATCCAAAGCTGCTTCCATTCCCAGTTAAAACAACTTTACTTCACTTTTCTCACAGAGTGGGCATGATTTCCTACAAAATCCCATTGTGTTGCCTGCTAATTCTGGCTGTGTCCATTAGTGTCCTGCTTGGCAAACTTGAATTTGAAAAATGGGTAACTAAATCTTCATTTATTAGAGGAGTTTTTCTTTCATTGGCAGCTGCCATCTGTTCCTCTTCACCCCGGTATGACCCTCTATCCCTTCAACATCCTCTTAAGATGTTTTCATTCCAGTTGCTTTTTGTCCATGTGTACAATCGTCAGGCATTTTTTGAAAGACGAGAAATACAAAGTATTCAAAATAGAAATAATAATAAAATATTACCCCCAAATAAAAGAGACATGGAAAGAGTTTTTAAAAATAAATAAATAAAAAGAGCACATAAATAACACAGGAAAGATTAGAAAATAACAAAGAAAATATTTTTTTTTTTTTAAATCTCTAGATGCAGGAAAGACAATTATGAAATGGCTGGAAAGATTAATATTAACCAAATAGCTGGAAGCTAGCCTTTGGCAGAGATTAAGGATATAAATCAGAAAAGAAAAAAAAATGTTTGCCTGATTCCATTTTACAGACAGTCCTTTAAAACTCTATGTGTCATTCAAATTTGTTTTGATGTGCCAGAAATCTCCAGTGTCCATCCTGGGCCTTAGATGTTTTTAGCTGGACGACTAGGTGTGTTTTAAGATCTGCCATCCAGGTTACATGCTGATTTACTTGCTCACAATGAGCTCCCAGCTGGAACACAGTTCCTAGTGCCAAAGAAAACCGAAGACAGAGCAACACTTCCAGTTCCATTTCCATCCGTAATGTGGTCAAAGAAAACCCCAGTCTTTGAGGAAAGAACATTTAAGATCCAAATGTATTGAGGTCAACTTGTTTGTCATCACATTTTTCATTTGCCCAAGTGCCATACAGATGGAAAACAACATTATCAGCCCCTGTTTCAAAGGCAAAATGCATTCTGCATTGTATATGAGCTGGGTAATGTCAAGTGGCTGTGATTGCAGTGTAGGAGTTGTTTTGGTTTGTTTTATTTTGACTTAAGTCAGGAAACAATGAGTATGTTTGTCATTTTCTAAGCAATAAGGCTCCAAACCACTTGTGGCTGGTGGTCTTTCATCTCCACAGGCCATTCCACCCAACAACCACCATCTGCCGGGGACGCCTACAAATGTCAAAGTTCTGCTGGGTTTCTCTGAAGCCTGCTTCTGCTTTCAGCAGCTTTGAATAAGCTACAGGGCCACAATTTACTTCTATTGTCATTTCTTCAGGAAAACAGAAAGAAATACATCTGCTACTTTAGACAATAAGCCCACGGGAAGAGTACGTACACAATCAGAACAGCCGGTGCAGGATCATTCAATTCAGCTGCAATCGGAAAGGGGGGAAGAAAGAGAGAAAGAATTAAAGCCCCCAGATCATTATGTATAAGGTTCCTTTCTGCCCCAGTGTTTGAGGAAAGAGCATGCTTTGTGAGGAAAACATGTATTCTTTTTCATCAGGTTGGGTGTAGTCAACCAAGAATTAATCATTAGTGAGCCACTAACAAATCCATTGTAAAAGGGGAAACTAATTTCTGATGATAAAAAATGATGTTTTTATACCTGGATTCCTATAATTCCCCCTTGTAAATAGTTACCAAGCTGCGCCCCTATACAAAGTTGGAATGGAGAATTAAAAACAAAAAAGTTATAAGAAGTTAGCTTTGGCTATGTAACAAACCATCAAGGTTTAGTAGATTACAACAAAAAAAGCATTTATTAGCTCACAATAATCTGGGTCAGCAATTTAGGATGGGCTCAGCTGGGCGGATCTTCTGCTTGTACTGCTTGGAGTCCCTCATGTAGGTGCAGTCAGCTGATAGTGTGGGTGGGAGCTGATTGGTCCCAAATGGCCTCACTCACATTTCTGGTTTTAGTGCTGGCTGTTGTCTGGGGAGCTTTAGGGGAATGGGCATTGCATCTCCAACAGGCTAGCCCAAGTTTATTCACATGATGGTGATCACAATATTTCAAGATGAAGCAAGAGAACAAACCCTAGCACACAAGCACTTTTCAAACCTCTGCTACGGCATGGTTGCTATAGCCCATTGGCCAATGCAAGTCACATGCCCAGGCCTGGGGCCGGTGTGACAGGAGGTACTCAAGAGATAGAGGGAGGCAGGAATAAATCAGGACCACTACTCCAGTAATCTACCACAGAAGTATTCTTGGAAATGCTTTTATCTCTGTCATCAGACCAAAATTCTGGGGACTTAGCATCATGCAATCATGTGACAGAATGGATCTCAGATGTTTTCAAATCCTTCCTTTGACAACTTAAATTCAGAAAGGTGACCTTTTTGGCCCAGGATTACATGACTAACTTATAACTAATATGCTAATCATAAAGGTATTAGAAAGCATCTGAGATTGTTGCTATAGTAGTTTGACTTAATGTTTAGGATAGGTAAGATTACTTACACTGGGCCAAAAAAAAAATCTGTCAAGACTAAAGAGTATTGAAAATATTTTAAGAAAGAAAAGACAGAGCTCAGGTCGGCAGGTAAATGAGTAGATGTAACGAGGGAAAACCAACTGCAGCTCAAGGTGTCATATTTTCCTCATATTATCTTTAGAATCATAAGGCAGTGCTTCTTAAACTTTAATGTGTGTGTGAATCACCCTTCCAGGGAGAGCCCTTTGATTGCAAAATGTGTATGCCCAGGAGACACTTAGTTCTCATCCATGTTGTTCCCAGAAATCATATAGAATGCAGAGGAGGTATTCTGAAACCTAGATTCCTTCCTCTAAAGTGCACCATAGGGAGACTCCTTCCCTCTGTCTCAAGATCACTCCCTCCTGGAGTCAGTGTCTTCCTTTCATAACTGCAGTTATTATCAACTGCAGCAGAGAAGAGCTGAATTCTTGTGCCCCCACTCATTGACCAGGCTACTTGGTCTAAAAGGGTATTGTACTAAGGTCATGTTCCTCAGGAAGTACCAATGAGGGGTGGGAGAAGTAAGATGGGAAAGAGAATAAAGACAGTAAAGTGTGTGTTTTCATGCAAATTACCACCATAGGCAACTGGGGCTAAGGCCTGCTGAGGACCTCTGGGGAACTGTAGGACATGACTTAGAGTCCTCCCACCAATGGAGAAGAAGTCAGGATACTTATACATCAACTCCCTGTCAGGTGCTGCTCAAGGGTGCACCGGAGGAATTAGTTCTCCATCCAGCACATGTGGCTTCCTTAGGCACACAACTTAGCATGTTAGAGAAAGACTTTCAGACAGAGAGAGTTTTAGGGGTTTCCGGAAGCAGCTTTCAGCTTGTACAGGAGAACACAGAAGGAATATGGGCAAGGCTAGTCCTTCTGCCTTAACCATCCTTGGAGAACTAACCATAAAGTCAGGAACAGCTTAAATTTATAAAGGTTGTGACTAAAAGCCAGTCAAACACATGGAAAGCAAAACATTATTATAACGGGAAAAATGGTATTAAACAGCCCTGTTGATTATTTCTATTATTTCTATTTTTCCCTTTCTATTGCCTGCTTGATTGGTTTATGTTGTTGTTATGCAAACCTCAGCTGTTTTAAATAAATGATTGGTTTTCAACATTATCTACCCAAGCCACTCAACAGGAAAGCAAATTGTTTTGGGGTTTTTTTTTCTTAATCCTTTTCTATTAGGAACCAATATTAGTTAGATCTGGGTTTTATTCTGTTCCTGTCACTTCTCAAAACTATGACTTTGGCCAAGTTATCCTCTCCAAACTTCAGTTCCCTCATCTGTTAAAAGGGAATAAGAATTCTGACTGCATAGGATTGCAGTGAAGATTGAATGAAAGGAAGTATAGTAAGCAGCTCACCCATGAAAGGCAAACAAATGTCCTCCTTCCTCGGTCTCCAAGACTTTCCTCACTGCTGTAGACTAAATTAAATTCTACTTAATCAATCTGGACTGAGGTCTTACAGTGTGGAGAACATGTCTTGGATTATGTAGGAAGTACAGAGCTAATAACCCTTTCCTCCTGGTAACTTTCTGCTTTGGAGAAAGGCATATAAAGAAGTAACTCAAATGAAATCAGGTCGTGGTAAGTACTACTTTCAATATAGAGTGCCATGCTCTGCTCCTACAGGGAGAGAGAAATTATCCCCCATTTTCTTGTAATTTACATAACAGTAGTTGATTCCATAATTCACACTCAACTGCTAGAGTCTGCAAAATTCTCACCAACTGCCATGTTCGATGGTGTTATATCACACATGAAAAAAAACCTTTGATTAACCTCTAATCGATTCCGACATTCCAAGGACCATGACAGAGTTGAAATTAATTTAGAAACTGTTGACTTGTATCAGGCATAGATTTATTTAGACAAAACAGAAAGACAGAAGACTTTGAAGTAAGATTATTTTGTCACTTGGGCATGACAAAAGAAGAAAAATAAAAATTGTTTTTCAAGCTTTGAAAATCCTTTTTCTTATGATGAGATTGAACTAGGGAAGAAAACTAACATTGGTTAAGCACCTCTAAATGCCAGGTACTGTGACAGAGTCTTCATTTATCATTTTATTTGATCCCATCCACTCCCTGAAGACCACCGGAGAAGCCTGTTGATAAGCAAAGCTGTGTTTTGTTAGACTTACTACAGTAAGAGAGAACACTACCTTCACAGAAAATAGTTTTAGGGCCTGACCTGGGTGACTTTGGAGTTGGTCTTGCAAGGCAGGGAAATTTTGGGGACTGGCAAAGTTTATGACACTGTGATTACTTTGGGTTGGTAGACATATGGAGACAAGGGTCTTAAAAGGAATCATAATGAGTAAGTTATCAATCTTGATAAGTAATTTAGTTGGTGTTATGGTGTGAATTGTGCCCTTCTGAAATGTATATGTGGAAGCCCTAACCCCCCTTGCCTCAAAATAAGACTATATTTGGAGATAAATCTTTAAAGAAGTAATTAAAGTTAAATGAAATTGTATGGGTGGGCCCTAATCCAATATGACTGGTGTCTTAGTCCATTTGTGCTGCTATAACAAAATACCATAGACTGCATAATTTATAAAGAACAGAAAGTTATTTCTGACAGTGTTGAAGGCTGGGAGGACAAAAATAAAGGCACCAGCAGGTACGATGTCTGATTAGGGGCCCAGGTTCTCCTTCCAAGATGATACTTTGTTGCCGCATCCTCCAGAGGAGAGGAATGCTGTGTCCTCACATGGTGGAAATGACAGAAGGTCAAGGGAGACAAACTCCCTTGGAAGCCTCTTCTATAAGAGCATTTTATTTATAAGGGTGGAGCCTTCATGACTTAATCACTTCCCAAAAGGTCATACCTCTTAATACCACCACAATGGAGATTAAGTTTCAACACATGAATTTTGGGGGAAATTCAGATCATAGAAATTGGTGTCCTTATAAGAAAAGGAGATTAGGACACAGACACACATGCAAAAATAAGACCAGGTGAAGACAAAGGGAGAAGACAGCCATCTATAAACCAAGGAGAAGGGCCTCAGAAGAAACTAAAATGGCCAACACCTGATCTTGGACTTCCAGCCTCCAGAATTGTGGACAAATAAATTTTTGTTATTTAAGTCACTTCCTCTGTGGTATTTTGTTCTGGCAGCCCTAGCAAATAGTTGTTTCATAGCCATCTTTTCTAGAAGCAGGCACTTCCAGGAACAGGAGGTTAAATAACATGCCTAAGATGACAAAGCCATGAAGGTGGAGCCAAGAGTCTAACTTCAGTCTACTGAACTGCAAAACCAAGTTCTCCATATTTTAAACTTCCCTGTGAAGCAGAAACAAATTATAAATAGGGACTAAATAGAAAGTAATCTATGGGACATTGTTACATCTTTTCTCAGTTGCTCAATTTTCCAGGTGGCAGAGGACAACACAAGGTTCTTATTAGTGTTTTTTTCTACAGCCTTCAGCCTAGGATAGCACTTTCAGTTTATAAAATTTACAGGCCAGCTGGTGTATTTTCCAGGTGAGCAAACACTCATGTGTCCCACCAATATCCCCTCAGGACTGACCATTTTGGAGAACAGAGATTCTGTGACTTCCTACTTCTAATACCTGCAACTCTTCACCTGAGGGGGTGTCCACTTGGCCCTTGTTCTGGGAAGACTGGAAATCCTGGGAAGTAAATGCTCCCATCCTGGAGATGCCCTCAACATAATGATTGATGAGAGTTGGTGGATCAATACCCCAGCTCCCTCCTCCCTCACATGGGATAACACTGAGACCTGTTCTGTGCTGTTGTCAGAGTTCCCCAGTGGGATTCACTCACAGCTGCCCACAGTAGGAGCTAGCTTGATAACAGACCCTTTATTGGTTGCCTTCTCTCTCCCACTGGTGCTTCCTGGGATCACTTCCCAAATACACTGTTTGTACTCAAATCCTTGTCTTAGGGTCTTTGTCTGGAAGAACTCAAATGAAGACACCAGGCTATAACTGCTGGCTCCAATCTTCCAGTCACCTCCCATGTCTCCAGCACCTCTATACGGACCTCTAGGTTCTTAGGTCACTTTCTTTAATATGACCTGGAAGAGCTGGCATGTTCTGGTGCCTACCTATGTATTCTTATCAGGGTCCATGTCTTTAGTAGCAGAAATAGAACCCGAATAACTGAAGCAGAAAAGGAACTTATTAGAAGGGCATCTCTCATAGAATCAGCCTAGAAGGCTGGGAATCAGGCCACTTTAGAGGTCAACTGCTGAGGCCCTTCTATAAGAAACACCTGTTTAGGACAGCCCTGCAACCCTCAATACACCTCGGTCCCGATCAACTCTCTTCCTGCTGCTAGATGGCACTGCCCAGACATTCCCCCTATCGTGGAATGCTTAGCTACCAGCAGCTCCCACGGAAAAGTCTCTAACCAGGATGTGCTTGTCTGGCCCTCCCAAAAGAGTTACAGTCTGAAGAAGAGCTATAGGCCTGACATGCTTAAAAAGTATGCTACCAGGGTACGAAGAGAGGAGTCTCTTTCTCTGCTTTAGCACCTACAGTACAAAGTGGGGACATCCCAGATAATTAATGTGCTCGACTCTTGGGCAGCTGGAGGCCAGCCTCCACCTGACCCGTCGGTCCATCCTCATCCTGAAGTTCAGCCAGGCTCCTCGCAGCATCCCAAGTCTGCCATGCTTCCTCGCGCTGCACATTGTACAGTTCTCCTAGTACAGAATGCCTCCCTCCTCTGTCCAGTCGGCTCCCCTCAGCTTCAGAATTCAGGTCAGCCTTCCACAAGGAAGATTTCCTGAGACCACAACCAGGTCAGAGACCCCATAAATATACACACAAACAGCCCTCCTTTGAGAAACTCTTTCCCCTTGTAATTGCATTTTCATTCACACCCCTCACAAGAAGTCAGCTCCCTGGGGGCCAGGGCTGTGCCCACTTCTGCTCACTCTTAGGTCCAGCACCAAGTAGAAGGACTAGCACATATAAGATACCCAATAAATAGCTTTCGAAGGGATGAATACATGAGTGAACACGTTCTTAAGCAGCCCGATTTAGGTTTTTCACAAATTATTCCACTTTGTCAATAGCGAAAGACATTATCCTTTTGGCTCAGAGGTGAGGTAGCTCATGCTTCCAATGAGAACCATGTCCTCTCATGATAGATGTTAAAATAACCCAATGAGGCATGTAGTCTCCTTGATTGCATGTTATCAGAAAAATGGTTTTTTAAAAGACTAAAAATTTTTTTTAAGTTTTTATAAAGTCTTCAGTCCATTTGATGTTAGGGCACATATCATTTAACTAGTGCTGCATAACAAATGTCTCCAAAACTCATAAGCTGAAAACAATAATTGTTGGTTATTGTTCATTCATCTGGGGGTTGGCTGGCATGAGTGGATCTAGGCAAGGCTTGGCAGAGGGTGGCTCTGCTCCCTGTGACTCTCATCCTTCTCAAGCCACCAGTGGGCTAGCCTGGACATGTTCTTGTGCTACCAGTGGGCTAACCCAGGCATGTTCTTCTCATGGCAATGACAGAAGCAAAAGAGGTCAAGTGGAATCACAGGAGTCATGGCCTACTGTCTCTTCTGCCCATGTGCCATTGACCGACCCAACTCAACAGGATCAATCCCAAAGTCAAGAGCTGGGAAGTACACTCCACAATGAGGCCACAGCAAGGGCACGGGTGCAGCGAGGGATGGAAAATCAAGGCCAGCAATGCAAACTACCGCAAGATTAGAGGTCAAATAAGTGATAAGAAGCATTTAAAAAAGCGAATGGCTAAATAGCAATCAAATCCCCAGTCAGCACGTAAGTTTAAATTCCTTTGAGAAACAGTCAGAGCCAGCACTCCTCAAACTGTCAAAGTCACTAAAAGCAAGAAAAGTCTGAAAATTGTCACAGCCAAGAAGAACCTAAGGAAATGTGATTAATAAAACTAACATGGAATCCTGGATGGCATAATGGGACAGAAAAAGGATATTAGGTAAAAACTAAGAAAATCTGAATAGTATATGGGCTTTAGTTAGTAATAATTGATATTGGGTCATTAGTTGTGAGAAATGTACCATACTAGTGTTAGGTGTTAATAATGGGAGAAACTGGGTACAAGATATATGGGGACTCTCTGTACTTTGAACTTTTCTGTAAATTCTAAAATAATTCCAAAATAAAAAATGTATGTGTAAAAAAAGTAGAGATGGAATATAATTTACGACATAGCAAGATCATTTCTTGTCTAGACTCATCAAGTTCTTAATCTTATTACTGGCTTAAAAATGTCAGATTTGCTCTCTGGGGTTGGGGGAAGCTCCTTTTCTGAAATTCTGGGACCAGAGATTTATACCCACCTGAGAAATATACTCATAGAGGAGTTGGAGGTACGTGAGAAGGCTCCTGTCAGAATCTCCAGTCACCCAGGAGGGACCCGCTGCCTCAGCTCCTGGGATGTGGAGTCACCAGCCCTCTGGCCCTACAGAACTGCTTCCCTCCTTATCCCACTGTGATCTTATTCCTCCCCGCACATGTGTCCTCTCCCCAGGCCCTCCCTCCCCTTCTGTCTTCTTATCTGTACAGAAAGTCAGACTGCGTGAATTGGAGACCCGACTCCAAACTTCTGTAATTTTGGAGTAGCACAATGTACAGAGGCTAACTTAAAAGTCCACAGTTACAGTGGGATCAGGGTAGCCCATTTTAATTTCATTTATTTTTCAAAATGTAATTCAAATCTCACCTTTTTCCAAGAAAAGGTGAGGCTGGACTGCTACAGCCTTCATAAACTGTGCTTTCTCTGGACACAGGAAGCTCTTCTACCATATAAGCAGATACCTTTTGCTGGGGCACCCCGCCTAACTGTAAGTCCCTTGAAGGCAGGGACCACCATGAATACACCCTGTGTCCTCCAAAGATTGAACAAAATGCTAGGTTATGTGCTCCCACCTCCACCCCACCAAATACCCAAAGAAGGAGGATGCTCTCCACCCTTCCCTGCCCCTTCCCTGGGGCACAGCAGCTCGAAGACACAGCTCGCTTCCATGGCAACGTGGCATTCCCTCAAGTAGACCACGCTCCATGGTGTCGCGGAGCAGCTGCTACCGCTGTGTCTCTGCCAGTGCCATTTCTGCTTCCTCGAATTTTATATTGGCTGGGATAATAACACAAATTAAGGTATTTGTTGGTTTCTGCTACCATTTTTTGGTAAATCACTTCTTCCATATTAATGCATGGGAAAGAGATTGTCAGCAAACATACCATTTATTTCACTGAGAAAAAGCTTTAAATGCTCAGTCATGTTTTTCTAATGCCATTCAGTGCTTCCAAATTTATTTACTGCTGCCTCAATAAGCCCAAGTAAATCATGCTTTTATCCACGCACACGATGCCCATGTTGAGAAGAGATTTGCTAATAGGCTGTGCTTGTGGCGTCCTGAGCCTCACTCTGCACCTGGAACAATCGCAGGGAACCGTGGTTGGTAACAGAAGGAATGCTAGTGAAGATTCTTACTTCGGCCCTAAGAGTTCCAGTTTAGGGATGGCAGGAAAATGAGCAAACAAAAAGGATAAAAGGAAACTTAAGTTCATTATTCATTCACCAAAGTCATATTTCCAAACAGCAGTTATAAAGCATTTTTAAATTTAGGTTTGATTACAGATTTGGAAATAAAACTGCATTGTTTTTTGTCCTCTGACCTTGCCTGGAAAAGTTTTTGGGATCTGGGAGTTTATGTGCATGGTTGCCACGATGGAGTTTCCTCCTCGTGTGTGTGTATGGGTGTGTGTGTATATTTTAATATATATAAAATTATATATAATGTATAATTATGTAATATGAAATATATAAATATTATCCAGTGTATATATTGCATAATTATATGCAATTACATATAATTATAAAATAATATATAATTATGTGTAAAATTATGTCTAATTCTACATAATTTATACATTAAAATACATACACATACATAATTTAATATGTATACTGTATATGTATTAAGGACATTTGCAATGCAGATAATTAACTGCAGCTTTAAAAGTCAGACAATCTCTGTGTTCCAGTGATACACGGAACATTTGGTGAGAGAGGGTGCTGCAGAAGGGATGGAAGGCGAAAGCAGGAGGAGGCAAGTTCGAAGCTGAAAAAGATTTTTGAGATTATCCTCCAGCCTAATGCTTTCTTTTTCTGGCTGGGAAGATGAAGTCCAGAGGAAAAACTGACTTGGCTAACAACACACACAGCCCAACTTGTGGCTGAGCTGTGAATACAATGACATTGAAGTAAAATCACTTGGATTTCTGCTTGAGTTGTGGACAATCGTGAAATCACACTCTAAAGACTCCAGCGCATACAACTAAATGTCAATTAGTATCTAAACTTTGCCAGAACACAGCACACAGCAGAGCTGAGACATCCATCCTGCGGGCTCTCTGTCCCCACAGCCTGGCCTGATGAATTATTCTTCTTTGGTTTCCAGAAGTCTGGTTGCTGTTTTCTTCTCTAGCTCCATTAGCAGGTTGGGAATGGTGTGCTGGCTTTTTAATTAAAAATAATAACCATTAAAGTACTAAACACAGTGTTGACTCAAAACAAACCATTATTCTTCCTTAATCACTTAGGCCTAGTAATTTATCTTTGTATTTGGCAAGCCCTCAAAAGGAATAAATCAATGTTGAATCCAAAATTTAATGACTTGGGGATTTTTGGAGAAAAACAAACCTACCAGTGCATCACAAAAAGGTAGGAGCCAGATGTCTGGGCTGCTTTACAAGTTGTCATGTTTTACCAGTGAAAAGAGGGTTATCATTAATGTTGCTAGTTATTAAATATTTATGAGCTAACCCAAAAAATCTTAATTTCTTTACAAGTCACCTTTTATTTTTGTTGTTGAGCTCATAATCATGCCCCAATTGTTCAGAAACAAGCTCATCTTATATATAGGGTTCTACTATTTCAAAAAGACACATTCTGTTTCATAACCACAAACCCTACATGAGTGTTTCTCTACATGTTTTGTCCAATATTTAAGGTTTTAGAGATTCAAAATGCTTGTTACACATATAATGTGCATTTAATGTTCCAAAATAGATGGCTATCAAGTTTTAAAACCACCCTTCCAGCTAACATGTGCATATCTTTAAAATCAACAAAGCATGTTTGCACATATTAACTCATTTGTTTTGATTCGGTCCTATATTCCTAAAACTCACAGAAGTAATCTATAAATATATGCTTAGTGTAGAAAATTCAAGAAGCATATAGAGGAAAAAAAAAAAATCACTCTCCGTATCAAGCCCTTCTGTTACTTCCAAACCCCAGAGGTAACCACTAGCATTCGTTTGGTATCTGTCTTGCTATTGCAGTGCTATCCAATGTGGACCACAACTGTGTATATAATCTTAAATAGCCACATTTTTAAAAATTAAAAGAAATGAGTACACTTAATTTTAATAATAATATGTTTTATGTGATGAAGTATATCCAAAATAATACTATTTCAACATATAATCAGTATAAAATTATAATGAGGTATTTTACATTCTTTTCTTATACTGAGTCATCAAACTCCAGTGTATACTTTATACTCTGGGCACATTTCAATTCAGACTAGCCATGTTTCGAGCACTCAATAGCCCCGTGGGGCAGTGACTGCCTAGGGGACAATGCCACTCTAGACCTTCCTATATGAGAGAAAGAGAGAGAAAGACAGATTCTGGAATGATATATCAGTTAAGAGTTTCTTTTGCTGCCAGGAAAGAAGTAACAATGGCTTAAATAATAAAGACCTTAATCAGCCCTGTAACAGGAAGTCTGCAGTGGCAGTCCCAAGGCTGGACCAGCAGCTGACAATCCAGGCTGCTGGTTGGTGTCTGCAGGTCTCTCAACCTTCCCCCATGCTTGTAAGATGCTGGCTATAGGTCCAGGGAGCACATCTTGCTACTCCAGCCTCCAAAAACAGGAAACAGAAGGATGGCTGGCAAAATGAGAAAGAGCTCTTTCTTCATTCATGGAAAGGAAAAACTCTTTCTCAGATGCCCCCTTTAGAACTCTTCGCCAGAACAGATCACGTGATCTGATAAGGGAAGCTGGGCAGGCAGGCGTCTGGCTATTTCAGTCTCTGTAGTAGATGCAGGAATAAGAGAAGGGGGTCAGAATGGTTAATAGGGAGGCGCCCAAAGAACTGCCATGTATAGATCTGAAAGTACAATTCCTGGCTCAAACAGCAAGCCCACTTCAGGGCTGGATGGACTCTTCCAAGACGCACTCCACGTGGGCTGTGCCAATTTACACTTTCTCCAAAAAATGTGTAAGAAAATACATTTCACCCCGTCTGCAGCAGCACTGGGCATTATTGGATTCTCAAATAACCCTGTACAGTTTACACTTTTATGAGTATCACCTTCATTTTATCCAGAAGTTGAATAACTTTCCCAGGTCACAGCCAAGAAGGGACTGAGCCATGAACAATCTTTTAAACCCAGGTCTTCTGACTATGAACTCGCTGCTGTTGCCACTCCCAGCTCCAATCCACCTGACAAGGATAGTTCACAAAAACTGAAAGTGTCATTAAAGCATCTCAAACTGGATCTTATGACCAGTTTGAAAACTCAATTTAAGATCCAGTCCCTTCCCAGGAAAAGCTCTAGTATTTATAAAAAGCAACAGGTGCCCAGGACTTGACTAACCACCAGAAAAACAGATCTTGGGGGCACTGAATGATGTCTCTGCTGTGAACTGCTCAGGATAGCTTTCATTCCTGAAGAGAAGGTAAAAATAATGACAGCAATGTTTCCACATCTTTGCAAATGTGAATTGTGCTGCTATAAACATTCGGGTGCAGCAATGGTGGTGCATAATCCTCAGAGTACTTGTATGTCCATCATCTCATGTGATTTAAAAAATACAACAAAACTATGAGGTTGGCAGAAGTGTCCAAACTGATAAATGGTAGCTAAGACTCAGAAATAAAGTGATTGGGTCAAGATCACACCTGTGGACTAGGACCCAAGTCTTGGATGCTGGGACACATGAGAAAGGCCTCAGACACCAGGGGTAAGGGGAGGCTTCCTTCTCTCCTGTGACTGAAACCTTCCCACTGGTAGCTTACACTTACAGAGCATCAGTTACAGGCTGAGCACTGTTCTGAACCCTTTGCATGTGTTAGTTTATTTAATTTCACAATAGTCCTATAAAGTCGGGCATCAGCTGCTATGTCTGCATAACAAACGACAAAACTTGCAAGGGTTCACAACAATAGACACTTATTTTTCATTAATGTATACCATGTGGTCTGGTTGTTCTTCATTTAGGGTGAACTCAGCCAGGCATGGCTTTAAGCCAAGGGCTGGGTCCAAGTGTGTTTCTAATTAACATAAATAACATCCTGCTTGAAAATTTCACACTCAATGGACCTCACACATAAATACTATTTTCTCAGTACTCCCGAATGGGAATTGGACTGTCTTGGTAGAGATGGGTGGGCTCCAACAACTAGAGGAATACCCCCACAGCCACCCATATCAAAGAGTCAAATGGAATGGATAATAGGGCATTGGATTTGATAAGTAGGAGGTCATTGATTAAGCCCTGGCATGAAATCCTGAGCGAGGCACCGTCTGGTATAGGTGTCTCTAGAGCAGTGGTTCTCAAATTGTGCTCCCCAGACCAGTGGCCCCAGTGTCATTTGGAAACTTGTTTAGAATTTCTCAGACCCCACCCCAGAGCTACTGAATCACAAACTCCGGGGGTGAGGCCCAGCAATTTATGTTTTAACAAGCTTTCCAGAAGATTCTAATGCTTCTAAATTTGAGAACCACTGCTCTAGGAGAAGCCAGAGAACCAGAGCTGTGCATAGCATTTACTATTTCTGGTCTGCTGAAAGGTTGATGGTTTTTTCACTGTAGTGTTCATATTCTTGATTGTGTGAACCCTGCTTTATTTTACTATATGTACAATAGTTGGGACTGCATTTAGTCTTCTCAGCTCCTGTCCTAGAAAGAAAGCCCTACCTTATCGTTGTCTTTGGCTTCTCTAGAGATGAAAAGTTTTGAAAAGCATATACGTCATCCTATATTGGATCCTGGATCTGTGTGTGTGTGTGTGTGTGTGTGTGTGTGTGTGTGTGTGTGTGTGTGTGTGTTTGCCATAATGAGTATTAATGGACAATTGATGGAATTTGAATAAGGTATGGATTAGGCAATAGTATTGTATCAATGCTAATTTCCTGATTTTCAGAAATGAAGCATGGTTATATAAAAGAAGGTGATTGTTTTTAGGAAACACACACTTATTTATTTAAGCTTAAGGGGGCATACTCTTTGCAATTTGTTGTCAAATAGTTCAGGAAAATATAATTGTGTGTGTGTCTGTGTATGGGTAGAGAAAGAATGATAAAACAAATGCAATAAAATGTTAATATTTAGAAAATCTGAGTGAAGAGTACATAGGAATTCTGTGCACTGTTTTTTCCAATTTTTTGTTACTTTGAAATTAAAAGTTCATAAAGGAAAAGCAAATGGAGCCACCATGATTTACACTCCAAATGTATGCAACTGATTTTACAGAATCTCATGTTTCATATTCTGTCACATTTTGGAGCAAGGCTTCCCTCCCTTTGCAGGAAATAGGAGATGCCTACAGGTATGCCTGCGGAGACAGGGTGGCCACCAGACACCAGGACACACATGAACACAAACTTCTTGGGGCCTCCCAACCTAGTGATCATCACAGCTGGAAACGTCCCTCTTTCCTCCAAATTCCTGTGACATTATTGTCTGTCCTATGACATTAAGGCTCATTTTCCAGTATTAAGACATGGTTTAAGAGTTCATCTCTGTGGGTCAAACAGCCAAGGTTCAAATCATACCTCGACTTTCTACCTGTGTGTCTCAGGCAAACCACTGTGTTCCCATCTGTAAAATGGGGATGATAATAGCAATGTATGTAAAGTGCTAAAAACTGTGCTAAGCACGTGGTAATTATTCAATAAGTGTTTACTGTTGCTATTATTTCCATACTCTTCTTCATAATAAGTCACTTCATATATTTCTGGCTCCAAATGCACAGAGTTGTGTATTTATAGTATGTTCAAGTCATCTGGCCCACTCTCTCGCTTTACACCTGATGAAACAGAGACCCAGAGAGGTTAAGTAACTTGCCCAATGTAACACAGCTTGTCAGTATTACTTACCAGTTCAAGTCATTTGTGCTGAAGTTGTTTCTGCCAGCACACCGTCAAGGTTGTGGGTCTGGAGGAGCAGCGGTGTGGACATTCTTTGCTTTTCCAGAGAAGGTCTTTAGATAGGAGACAGTTTTGCCTTGGGAGGACCAGGCACCTCCTGACATGGGACTAACATCTCTCACCAGAGTCTTCAGTCATCGGAATGAGAAGTTGCCAGGTGGTACAGGAGCACTCAACTGTAATTCCTCCGTTAAATGTTTGCTATGTGGAGGGCAGTGGGAAGGAGCACAGTACAATGAGAGTCAGAAAACTGTGGGTTTAAATTTATCAATTAACTTGAGCAAGTCCCTTAACTTCTCTAAGCCTGGATTTCTGCATCCACAAAATGCGGTTAGCAGTACTTCCCTCCCAGTGTGGTGACAAAGACCAGATGAGATGCCCATGAGGGAACAGGTCTTGAGCCGTGGGTGGCCATTGTGTGTTCTTTGCTCCGAAACAGGGGATGGCTGGCTTTTGGGCAGAGAAACTGATGGCAAAGTTGAGGCTGGTCAGGGTCAACAGGAAGAGGCATGAGGGCTGGAGAGCAATACCTGGAAGTGCCCGAGGATGTCGACCAGGGTACCGAAGCACAGCCTGTCTAGTGTGGCAGTCACAGGGTAGCTGGACTTCCTTACATGGTAGCTGGCTTCTCCTAGATCAAAAAAAAGGTGGCTTTTTCTGATGTAATCTTGGAAGTCAGATAGCATCGTTTCTATCATTCCCTACTGACTGCATCAGTCGTAAGCTCACCCAGACCAAGGAAAGGGACATAGGTCCTACCACTCGATGAGAACATCAAAGAACTTACAGACATCTTTTAACATTTCCACAATGATGATACCATGTTACAAGATTGTTGAAACGATTAGATATAAACTGTAAAGTATTTTGCATTTGGTACTATTGTTGAAATTTTCATAATTATTTGCCTATACCAGGGTAACAGAGTGCTGTATCTCATGTGTTGGACAGATGCACGTTTTAAGAGAGAAACACGGGTATATGGTGATGCTCCTTTAAGCCACAGCTTCATAAAAACCTAGTCACTTGAACCCAGGCTAGCAACTGGTTGAATGCCAACGATTGCTTAGATGAACTGACCAAATGCCTTCTCCAGGTCTCTAAGATGCATCAGTCTCCTGCTTTCCTCCCCAGCACTGTGTGAATGCTGCTGAATGGTGAGAGGCTGTCTAAATGGGCAGAGATATTGATTTTCTTTTCTATCTTTTTCAAAAGCTCTTTGCTTACCAGGTGCTGAGCAAACATCAGGTAAATGGCAGACCACACAGAAATAGATCAAGTGAGGAGCAACAAAGGCAGTTATGGCTTTCTGAACATGAAACTGGTTAAGCATCAGGTTCCCCCCTCCACAGACACACACCCTGGTTTTAGATTGAAAAGCACACACCATCATTCACACTTGATTATTTGCCAATTGAGAATACAGCTCGCCCAGATGGTACTAAGTAGCATCGTGGAAAGCATTTCCAACCAATTTGTGGAAACGAAGCTCCATCCCTGTCTAAAGAGGGCTGGCTGAAGACTGGGATGAACTGAGTGTCAATGACAGGGTAGCGCTGTGCATTTCAGAGGATGGGGTCTGCATCCTAGGTGTCCAAGTGCAAAGTTGAGTATGTCCTTGGAAATGGTAACGAAGGTCTGTCTTAGAGTCTGACTCAGTGGTGACAGATAAATACAGAAATTAAGAAATTTCTGGGTTTCTTTGATATAGAGGACATCCAAGAAATCACCCATCAGCACTACATCGCTGTTGACACCCAAGGAAACTAACGTGTGGTTATCCTCACCCAGAAACAAAAAAGCCAGAGATTCTGTCAGGCAGTCAAAGGGAGGCAGATTAGAAATCACCTGCAACTCACACCAGTGGGAAAAAAAACAACGAATGAGGGTGGAGACTAGCCCCCGGGATTTTGGTTGTCTCATTTCCAATATACATTGCCTGGGGGTCAGTACAGTTCCAGAGAACTTGCTTCAAAGAACAATAAAGGAAAATACTTCAAAGAGCTATACTTTTTCATGATGTTAGATTTTTCTAAATTTAAATGGATTATTGCTTTCAACAGAACATGGTGAGAACCACAGTGGGGCATTCATGGGCTTGGTTTTAGGATTTTGCGATATTCTTAGGGAAAAGATCTTAATGGGGCAGGTTTGCCAAGCTCTGTCCATAGAGCACATTTTCAGCAGTTGGTTCGAAGAATATCCGCTTGATGTTCAATGGTAGATGAGAACAGGATGTAGCAATTTCATTTCAAACCAGAAAACAAAGTTGGCTTTTCTATCTAAGAAAGAACAAAAAGAGAAAGCCACCTTGTCTTACATTACAATAATTCCCTTGTTTTCCCTGAGATGAATAGTAAAGTTGTTTAAAATCACTGGGAGAGGAAAGGAGAAAAGTGAGCTCTAATTGTCCCCATTCTGCATAGGATGTGCCTGGGTTCAGGTCGGGCAGGCTCTGGAACTCTGGCCAGTCGGCTTTTATTGGTTTCCCCACCCACCCTCCATCCCCCACCCCCGCCTCACTGTTAAGTATTTTTTATTTAATTTTTTTATCTTGATAGATTTAGGGGTACAAGTGGTTTTTGGTTACACGATGAATTGTATAGTGGTGATGTCTGGTACCTGTCCATAGGCAGTTTTTCTTCTGTCACCTCCCCTCCCTACCTCCCCCGCATCTGAATCTACAACATCCATTGTACCATTCTGTATGCCCCTGTGCACCTGTAGCTTAGCTCCTGCTTGTAAGTGAGAACAAACAGTATTTGGTTTTTCATTCCTGCATTACTTCAACTTATTATTTCATTTTTATGGCAGAGTAGTATTCCACAGTGTGCATATACCACATTTTTTATCCACTCCTCAGTTGATGGGCACATAAGTTGAGTCCGTATCTTTGCAATTTGAATTGTACTGTGATAAACATATGATTGTGGGTGTCTTTTTGATATAATGACTTCTTTTCCTTTGAATAGATACCCAGTAGTGGTACTGCTGGATCAAATGGTAGATTTATAATACATTTATTTCTTTGAGAAATTTCCATACTCTTTTCTACAGAGGTTGTACTAATTTACATTCCCACCAAAAGTGTACAAGCATTCCCTTTTCACCACATCCATGCCAACATCTGTACTTTTTTGACTTTTTATAATGGCTATTCTGAGTGGGGTAAGGTGGTGTTTCTTTACATTTTTAATTTGCATTTCTCTGATGACTAGTGATGTTGATCATTTTTCATACGTTTGTTGGCCATTTGTGTATATTCTTTTGAAAAATGTCTGTTCATGTTGTTTGCCCACTTTTTAATGGGATTATTTGGTTTTTTTCTTGATGATTTGTTTGAGTTCCTTGTAGAGTCTGGATATTTGTCCTCCATCAGGTGTATAGTTGGGAAATATTTTTTCTCATTCTGTAGGTTGTCTATTTAGCCTGTTGATTATTTGTTTTGCTGTGCAGAAGATTCTTAGTTTAATTAAGTCCCATTTATTTATTTTTGTTCTGTTGTATTTGTTTTTGGGGTCTTAGTCATGAATTATTTGCCTAGGTCAATGTCCGGGAGAGTTTTTCCTAGGTTTTCTTCTAGAATTTTTATAGTTTCAGGTCTTACATTTAAGTCCTAAATCCATCCTGAGTTAATTTTTTGTATATGGTAAGAGATAGAGAATCCAATTTCATTCTTCTGCATGTGGCTATCCAATTTTCTCAGCACCGTTTATTGAATAGGATGTTCTTTCCCCAGTGTATGTTTTTGTCTGCTTTGCTGAAGATCAACTGGTTGTGGGTATTTGGCTTCATTTCTGGGTTCTCTATTCTGTTCCATTGATCCATGTGTCTATTTTTATACCAGTACCATGCTGTTTTGATTACTATCACCTTGTAGTATAATTTGAAGTTGGGTAATGTGATGCCTCCAGATTTGTTCTTTTTGCATAGGATTGCTTTAGCTATTTAGGCCCTCTTTTTGGTTCCACGTGAATTTTAAAATTGTTTTTTCCAATCCTGTGAAAAAATGACATTGGTGTTTTAATAGAAATTACATTGAATCTGTAGATTGCTTTGGGCAGTACTGTCATTTTCACAGTATTGATTCTTCCAATCCATGAGCATGAGGTGTTTTTCCATTTGTTTGTGTCATCTGCAATTTCTTTCATCAGCATTTTGTAATTCCCCTTGTAGAGATCTTTCACCTCTTTGGTTAAATATATTCCTAGGTATGTTTTTATTTTATTTTATTTTGCAGCTATTGTAAATGGGATTGAGTTCTTGATGTGATTCTGAGCTTGGTCGTTATTGGAGAATAGCAGTGATACTGATTTACATATGTTGATTTTGTAACCTGAGATCTTACTGAGTTCATTAATCAAATCTAGGAGTGCTTTGTAGGAATCTTTAA